>CAUYQG010142974.1:0-28785 GCA_963574415.1 Tarsius wallacei | reverse complement strand
GGACAAATAGAAGACAAATAGCAAGATGACAGATTTAAACCCAGCCATCTTGATAATTATATTAAATGGAAATGGCCTAAACATTACATTTAAAAGAGAGATATTGTCAGACTGTATTTTTATTTATTTATTTATTTATTTATTTATTTGAGTTGGAGTCTCACTCCGTCGCCCAGACTGTAGTGCAGTGGCCACTCCCAGCCACCGCAGCCTCGACCTGCTGGGCTCCGGCAATCCTTTCACCTCAGCCTTCCAAGTAGCTGGAACTACAGGCACGCGCTACCACGCCCGGCTGATTTTTTGATTTATTGTAGAGATGAGGTCTCGCCGAGTTGCCCCGGCGGTCTCGAACCCACGGGCTCAGGCAATCCACTCACCTCAGCCTCCCAAAGCGCGTGGGATTACAGGCTGAGCCCAGCTCAGACTGTATTTTTAAAAAGCAAGGACCTACTTGTGCTATCTGCATCTGACTTTAAATATAAGGACTGAGAAAGGTTAAAAGTAAAAGAATGAGAAAGAGAGATATATTATGTGGACATTAATCGTGGCCAGGCATGGTGACTCATGCCTATAATCCCAGCACTGTGGGAGGCCAAGGCAGGAGAATAACCTGAGCCCCGGAGTTTGAGACCAGCCTAGGCAACATAGTGACTCTACCAAGAAAACTAAAAATTAGCCAGGTGTGGTGGCACTTGCCTATAATCCCAGCTACTGGGGATGGTGAGGTAGAGGGATCACCTGAGCCCAGGAAGTTGAGGCTGCAGTGAGCTGTGATCATTCCACTATACTCCAACCTGGGTGTCATAGTGAGACTCAAAAAACGAAACAAAACTATGAGAACCTGAAGAGGTTATTAATATCAAACAAGGTAGAGTTGCACAGAAGGAATCTCAACAGGAATAAAGGAATAAAGAAGTAAATTTTATAATGATGAAAAAGTCAGTTTATCAAGAAGACATGAAGATCTTAAGTGTTTATACACTTAAAAACAGAGCAAAAAATACATAAAGAATGACAGTACTTAAAGGAAAAATAGCAAATCTACATTTCAACGCTTCTCCCTTGGTAATTTATAGGCAAGTAGACAGAAAATCAGTAGGGATAAGGCCTTACACTATCAACCCAACGTAACCTAATTGACATGTGTACAACACTCCAACCAACAACAGCAGAATAGGCATTCTTCCCAAATGCACATGGAATGTTTACCAAGGTGGACCATATGCTGGCTCATAAAACAAATCTCAATTAATTTAGGAGGATAGAAATCATACAGAGCATGTTCTCTGTCCACAACAGAATTAAATTATAAATTAATTACAGGTAGCTAGCTAGAAAGTTTTCAATACTTGGAAACTAACACATTACTAAATAACCAATAGACCAAGAAGAAGTCACAAAGGAAGTTATAAAATAGCTTGAACGGAATGAAAATTAAATAATAACTTATCAGAATTTGTGGGATACAGCTAAAGCAATGTTTGGAGAAAAAAAATTAGCTTTAAATGCTTATAAAAGAAGAAAGGTCTAAAATCTATGATATGAAACAAAAAGAACTTCAAGAAATAGGCTAGGCACAGTGGCTCACACCTGTAATCCCAACACTTTGGGAGGCTAAGGCGAGAAGATCGCTCGAGCCCAGCAGTTCGAGACCAGCCTAGGCAATGGAGTGAGATCTCATCTGTACAAAAAAAATCAAAATATTAGCCAGACACAGTAGTGCACACCTGTAGGAAACTGAGGCAAAAAGATCGCCTGAGCCTAGAAGGTCGAGACTGCAGTGGTCGAGGTCATGCTACTGCTTTTTAACCTCTAGGAACAAAATAAGATCCTGACTCAGAGGGAAAAAAAAAACTTTAAGAGATAAAAAAATATATACTGTTAAAATAAAAAATATATATGGTTAAAAATTAGATTTAGACCTGGATGACAAAATAATTGGTAAATTGTAAGAAAAATCTAAAGAAACTATCTGAAAGATAGGCTAGATAAAACAAGGTTATGGCAATTAAGAAAAGAGGTTAAGATTTAGAAAACAGAGAAGACTCAAATTACAAATTACAAACCAGGAATAAAAGAGAGTATATTACTACCAACCTTACAGAAATAAAAAGGATTATAAGGAAATACCATGAACAATTGTATGCAAACAAACTAGGCAACTTGGAGGGAATGGAAAAATTCCTAGACAGCACTAACTACCAAAACTGAATCTAGGAGATATAGAAACTGTGATAGTCTTGTAACAAGTAATGACAGTGAATTTGTAACAATACCAACAATAAGAACTATCCACAAAGAAAATCTTAGGCCCAAATGTCTTTAATGGTGAAATACCAATTCTTCACAAAGTCTTCCAAAAAATAGAAGAGGAGGAAACACTTCACAGCTTATTCTATGAGGCCAGTATTATCCTAATACCAAACCAGACAAAAACATCATACAAATATAAACACAAAAATCCTCAATAAAATATTAGCAAAGTGAATCTAGTACATATAAAAAGACATATGCCATGATCAAATGGGCTTTATCCCAGGAGTATAAGGTTGGTTTAACATCTGAAAATCAATTAATGTATACACCATATCAGCAAGATAAAGATCAAAAGGCTAAAGCCACATAATCATCTCAATAGGTGTAGAAAAAGCATTTGAGAAAATTCAGCACCCCTTCATGATGAAAACACAAACTCAACAAGTTAGGAATAGAAGGGATCTTCTTCAATCTGATAAGGGGCAGCTATGGAAAACCTATAGCTACATCATATTTAGTGGTAGAAGACCGAATGCTTTACTCCGAAGGTCAGGACTAAGAGAAGGCTGTCTGCTCTTGCCATTTCTATTCAGCTTCTCTGTTCTGTTCTGCAGTGCTGGAAGTTCAGGTCAGGGCAGTTGGGAAATAAAATGAAACAATAGGCTTCCAAAATGGAAAAGAAAGTAAACAATATCTTTTTGCAAATGGCACAATCGTATATATGGAAAATCATGAAGAAACCACCAACCAAAACTTAGTTTGAGAAAGCTAAGGAGGCGGTGAAATGGGCCAGAATGAAATGTTTCTCGTTACAAACAATATAAATTTTGTGATGTGACATTTCTCCAGGAATTGCTTTTGCCGTTATTTCACTTTGAAACTTCTGTGTAAATCAAGAAAAATATTCTGTATTCTAAGTCAGCTTGGTTCTCCTGATACCAAGATTAATTTATTCATTTAACCCAAGGTTATCAATTCTGCCAATTACATTTTTCAGGTCTCCTGGTAAGTGTTGAAGACCCAGTCAAGAATGAGATGTAGTTCTTGCTTTCAGGGAGCTTTCAGTTCACTTCGAGAGATAGACATATAAATAGATAAAAGTCTGTACAACCTGGAAAGGACTGGAATAAAAATTTAAATTAGGTGTCGTGAGATCCCAGTTGAGAGAGTAGTTTTGCTTATAGAAGCCAGAGAAGTCTTTTATAGAAAGCAGAATTCGAGCTAATTCTGGAAGAATGAATAGAGATTTTCCAAACAGAGAAGGTTAGAAGAAAAAGCATTCTAGGCAGAGGAAGTAGCCTGTGTAAAAACTTAGACACAGGAAAGGACCTTGTGGTTTCTAGGAGTGGCAAAAAGTTTAGTGAGGCTGGAAAATAGACAGCACAGAAAATGTGTACCAGTTATCTATTGCTGCAATAAAACCGCCCAAAAACAGTGCCTTAAAGCAGTGGTAATATTATTTGCTCATGATTTGGTGGGTTAGCATTTTGGACTGAGCTCAGCTGAGTATTTCCTCCAGTGGTCTTACTTGGGGTATTCATGTGGGTGCAGTCATCTGGATATTAGATGGGAAACAACTTGTCCACATATTCCCACATGGCAACACCATGCACTAAGACTAACAAGAACCTATAAGCTAAAAACTTGAGGCCTAGACTTGGACTTTACCCATTGTTTATCTGCCGTATTCCATTAGCCAAAGTATGTCACATGGACAGCCCAGATTCAAGGAGTGGAAAAATAGATTCCACTTCTTTGTGAGAGAAGCAGCAAAGTCACATTGCCAAGGGGTTTATATACAGGGAGGGAAATTGTAGCTGTCTTTGCAAACGCTCTATCACAGGGTGGAAAGCAGATTGCAAAGACTTGTATACAAGGTACAGTTTGGAGCTTATCCCAAGGGCGACAGAGAGCTATCAGAGGTCTATTTCTTGTTTAAAGCACTAAGGTAAAAAATAAGATTTTCTTGATCAGCGCCCCTTATTTAGGAATTGTTCCTCTCCTACAGTCCACATGGTTATTGTAGAAGCCATCATGTTAGTAGAATGGAGACCTTTTGATGAGTTGTTTTGATAGGAG
The DNA here is from genome assembly GCA_963574415.1 of Tarsius wallacei. Classification (NCBI taxonomy): domain Eukaryota; kingdom Metazoa; phylum Chordata; class Mammalia; order Primates; family Tarsiidae; genus Tarsius; species Tarsius wallacei. The sequence continues at coordinate 24,450 of CAUYQG010142974.1, read as the reverse complement.
TGGGCCAGTCAGAATCCTTCTTTGGATTATTTTTCTACTGAAAATGAGAGTTGATCCCTTGCCAAGCCTGAACATTTAAGATGTAAACCTTGGGGGGTGCTAGGTGGCTATGTTTACAGCTATGTGAAAAAAAGTCATCTGCACAGAGAAGCAGAGATGAGGGATAAAGAGAATCCCTGGAGTCCACTAATTCTGATATCCCTCCCTGGCTAGGCTTGTTCAAGTTTGGTCTATCTCTTGCAACCAAAGGAGTCCCAAGTAATTTAAGAGGTTAACACCTGTGAGTAAGGAGTTGCAGGTAGCAACATAAAAATCCAAAGCCAGCTGAGTTTGAGTGTCATGGTTATCGAGAAGTTATTTTAACTGGTTGTTGCTGGTATATAAGAAAGCTGTTCTTGTATTTTGTGTACACCTGCCCTGCTCTGATAGCTTTTTAGCTGAATCTCTCAGAGTCTTCTAAACCAACAATCAGATTATCAGAAAACATAATTATTTCCTTAAAGAAACTTCTTTTTCTTTTCTTTTTTGAGTTGAAGTCTCACTCTTGTTGTCCAGGCTGTAGAGCCATGGCATGCTCACAGCCACCACAGCCTCGACCTGCTGGACTCAGTTGATCCTTCCACCTCAGCCTTCCAAGTAGCTGGAACTACAGACACACACCACCACGCCTGGCTTTTTTTTTTTTTTTTTTTAATTTATTGTAGAGATGAGGTCTCACTAAGTTGCCCAGGCTGGTCTTGAACCCCTGAGCTCAAGCAATCCTCTCGCCTCAGCCTCCCAAAGTGCTGGGATTACAGGCTGAGCCCTGCACCCAGTCTCTTTTTCTTTTCTTATCTGGTTGGTTAGAACCTCCAGAATAGTGTTAGATAATAACAGTGATATTCAGTATACCTATGCTATTTCTGACTTTATAAGAAAGATTTGAATGTTTTCATTGTTGGCATAATTTTTCTACTTCTTGCCTGTAAAATACTCTTTATTATAGTAAGAAGGTCTTTTTTTTTCAACCTAAGTTTAATTTGAATTTTTAAAAATGTGGATATCACATTTTTTCAAATGCTTTCTCAGTATCTATAAATTCATATTACTTTCTCCTTAATGTATGAATGTCAATTATATTAAAATATGAAGATGGAATCATTTTTACACTTACAATAATTCCCACTTGTTTTGATGCAGTATTGCTGCACTATAGTCCTGAAGTTGACTTGATAATACAGGCAGTCCTTGTTTTTGCAAGGTACCATATGAACTGGAACTTCTGCATTTCAGAGCCACGCCCTCACATTGCATGGTACTAATGTGCACACATTTTATTTAACAATAGTGAAGTGTAAAATGAAAAGTGCCTGTATTTTACCTGGGGAAGTTTACATTTATATTCTTATACTTTGGGTTTTGGTGTAATGTTAGTCAGATTTGGGTTAGAAAAAATAAAGGACTTTCCTGCCTTTTTTCTATGCCAAAATTGTTTAAATAGAAAAGAAAAGCTGAATTGAATCCATAAAGCCATTTCTTTGGGAATGATATACATTTTTGACAATCATTTTCCTCTCTTCTCTTGTTTGGAGCTATTCAAACCTTTTACCATTTATTGAACCAACTTTGGTCATTCATATTTTAGTAGATAGAAAATTGTCCGATTACCTAGATTTTCAAATTAATATACATAAAGTATGTGATATTCTTTCATTTTCTTCATTCTCTTCATTTTCTGTAATTATAGTCTTTCCTATTTCTAATATTGTTTAAAACGTCTGCATACTTCCTTTTCTCCTTTTTCTCTTTCTTTCTAAAACCAGTCCTGCTAGGAGTTTGTCGACTTCATAGGTCTCCTTGGAAAGATTACTTGCTTTTATTTTTATCTGACCCAATTCATATTTTTTCTAGTCCATTAATTTATATTTTTATTTGTATTGATTCACTGTGTTTTTTAATTTGATTTACTTTTTTCTACCTTTTTGAGTTTAATACTCAGCTTGCTTATTCTCAAAAATGTTTTCCAACAGTGTCATTCAAAACTATGTTATTGGAATATATTTAGCAATATCTCACATATTTTGAGTATTTTCAGTTTGATTAATTTTTAATCTATAATTCAGGCTTTTATTTTCTCTTTGACTCAAGGGCTATTAGAAGAATGAATGCTTCCTATACAGTTTCTACTCAATAAAAATTGTTTTATCAAGATCTAGAATGTATATTCAGCCTGATTAGATGATGAGTAGGTCTAGGTTGTTCTTACAGCTCCGTCTTGAAAATCAGGCTTTCTTACTAGCCAAACTTCCTTCTCTTCCTGTAATATCCAAATAAGGAGCTCTCTCTGTCAGTATAATCATTAAGTTTTTCATATATTTTAAACAAATAATTGATATTGAAAACCTACGGATCATTAAGCTCAAGATATTTCAGGACCCGCTCAGATAAATTCAAGTGAAAAATCAAGGAACATTAACTTGCTGTGCAAAATGGACATATCAGTTGTCTCTTCCTACAACACTGTTTAGTAACAGCAGTACCAAACAGTGTGTGCAGACATCAAGGAAATTAGTGCTGAAGTTTTTCAGAATTTAAGTTTAATTCAGGAAGCCTTCAGAGAGGATGGCTGAATTTTATTGAAGGGAGAGAAGCAAATGATTTGCAAGCAAAGAAAATAAAGGGCCTTCTAGGAGGAACAGTGAAAGTTACAGCCAGTAATAATAATATATATATAAACACGCAAATAGATATTTGCAAATGTGTGTGTGTTTATGTGTATGGGGGGGTGTTAATGATTATTTACAAACTCTTTCATGGTCCACTATTTCAAGCATTACAACAATCCTTTGAGAAAGTATTGATTATTATGTACTATTTTACAAATTTAAACACTGAGGTTTAAAGAGACCAGGTGAGCTGGGCATGATGGCTCATGCCTATAGTCCCAGACACTCGGGAGGCTGAAGCGAAAGGGTTGCTTGAGCCCAGGAGTTCAAAGCTACAGTGAGCTGATCACACTACTGCACTTCAGCCTGAGCAACAGAGCATGACCTTGTCTCTTAAATAATAAAAAATAAATAAATAAATTAGGTAGAGCCAAGTGTGGAACCTAGATCTTTCAGCTTGAAACTCACTGTTCCTTTCTCTACATCATGATAAGGGTTCACCCCTCTAGAGGCCCCGGAATGACTTGTCAACAGTTCAGCCCTGGTGAGGGTTAGGAGGAGAAAGAAGGGATCTGGCTGTGTGGGTGTTCTCAAGTGTATAACCTCAGTGTTTGTCTCATTTGAGATCCCTGCAGTGAAGTTGAACGAGCTGCTCGAGAACTTTTATGTCACCGTCAAGAAGAGTGATGGCTCAGACTTCCTGGCCACCTCACTCCATGCCATTCGCCGAGGCCTGGACCGCATCCTGAAGAATGCAGGTGTGGGCTTCTCCATCACCAGCAGCACCTTCAGCTCTTCCACCAAGAAACTCAAGGAGAAGCTGTGGGTACTGAGTAAGGCGGGCATGTCAGGTGCCCGTTCCCGCAATATCGTCTACTTCTCCCTTTCTGATGAGGAGGAGATGTGGCAAGCAGGTTGTCTAGGGGATGACAGCCCTATCACTCTCCTTTCCACTGTGGTCAAGTACAACAGCCAGTACCTGAATATGCGGACGCTGCAGGAGCATGCAGACCTGATGTATGGCGACATTGAGCTGCTCAAAGACCTGCAAAACCAGCCCTACTTCGCCCGGACAGACAGCGTCAAGCGCGAGAGTCGGAGTGGTTCCACTAGGGTGTGTCATGGGAAAATCTACCATGAACACTCCAGGGGGCACAAACAGTGCCCTTACTGCCTCCTCTACAAGTATATGTACATCCACCGGCCACCCACCCAGATGGAGGCCAAGTCCCCCTTCTACCTGACTGCCAGGAAGGAGGCCTCAGACATGGGCAGTGTGTGGTATGAGGAGCAGAGGATGGGACTGCGGTCTCTTCGGGGCATTGTCCCAAACTTAGCCAAGAAGGTCAAGCTGGAAAACTGTGAGAACTTTACCTTTGTCTCATTTACTCAGGTCTCCAGGAGGCTTGGCTCCCACAGCTGCTGCCAGTGAGCCCTCCCTGGGTCCAGGCCACTGCCCTGTTCACGCTTGTCGGCGAGCGCTCCCTCAGAGCTCCCTTGTCGGCCGCAGCTGGAGCTCTGAGGAGGCAGGGGCTGACCAGGTGTGACTTCAGTGTGGCCTGCTATTCCTTTGACTTGGGGCTTGTTTTTAAATGAAAGTAGATGAGTCTGAATAATTTGGATGTTTTATCCAAATGTGTGTCACCTGTGTCAACTTTTAGAATCTAACACAATGTATAATAATTGCTACATACAATATTGAGGAAATTCATTTTATTTCTAGTGCCTTTTTAGCACAGGTTTTCTCAAAAAAAAAAGAATGAAAGAAAAAGAATAAAAAAGGAAATTGTTTAAGTTGTCATTTAAAAAAATCCCAGTAGCCTGGTAGCTTTAGAATGTTATGAAAACTATACACTTTGTGAATTACACTCACAATGAGGAACTAGGAGACAGGCAGACACATTAACTATTTCCAGGAGAAAATTTGCACTTGACACTCCTCTATATTTCGTTGATGGATAACTTGGTTCTGCAGAGCAAGCAGCCTCGCTTGAGGAAAGGTCTGGGAGCCGCACTCAGTTCTCAGATAGGGAGGCAGGGGCTGCTCTGACAGCTTCAGCAGCGGAAGGACTTCATCTCGGCTGTCAGTGAAGACGATTTTATGAAAAAAGATTAATGCCCCAGAATGGCTCCCACAGCTGCTGCTGTGTTTGTGAGAACAAGGTTTCTAGTGAACTAGACAGTTTGTATCACGAGGGAATTTCCAGTAGTGAAAGAAAATGGCTTAAAAGCCATCTGTGATCAAAATGTGAAAACCTCCTGAAGCAGAAGTGCCTACATTTTATTTCTCAGCGCCGTGTGAGAGCTCTTTTCGTTTGAACGTTTTTTAGAGGTTTTTATCTGTTCTTCGTGTCGTACTGTTGTTCTGTTGGCATGTAGCACTGGATCTGTGACACAACTAAAGGTAATTTTCAGGCTTAACTGAAAAAATCCGACAAACCAAGCTGCAAAGAAAACAAATCCCAAAATGTGTTTATTAAAGAGCTTGAAATATGTTTGTCAAAATATGACTTTTTCAGCCACAATAGATGTCATCATTTTAGGTTGGCACCAATGCTCGGGACACGATGATTTAGGCAACCTACCAGGTAAGCAAACCCAGCATTAAGGACGTATGTATAAAATCAGAACATAATGATATGTCACTATTGCAGTCTGAAACCATTTCACTCAGGTAAAATTCAGCCTGACCACATATTATTTAACCATCAGCTGAATTTTCCAATAACTACTCTGAATGCAACAATAAATGAAAAAGGAGCCCAAAGAGTGCTAATTAATAATAATAATAATTTCTAGGTATCTTTATTTTGTATTTGAGGAAAACCTGCTATAACTTTATACCACTATGTTCCTATGTATGCTTTCTAATCCCAAATTAAAATTCCAATACAAACTCATTTTGTAGGAGTCTTAAAATCAGTCTTATTTCTTTTTCAAAACATTATTTTAGTATTTATTTTAATTAATTTTTAAAGCATTTACCAGTCACTGAAATATGTAATACTTCTTTTACCAGAGACGACTCAACCAATGCTGCCTTAAGGTTTAATGTTATTCCCTTTTTAGTTATTGCACATTTATAATTTTGTTTACTAGTTGATCTTTCTCGAGTAGAGATTAATTTTGGTATATCTCCATCTGTGTATAACAGGTAATATTTAATAGTCAGTGTTATGACTTGATATTGCATAATGTTCTGTTGTGATTTTAGGGTTTTAATAAAAAAGAAATAGAGCATTAGGTACATTTTCCTTTAGTTTACCTATCACCCAAAGGATATTTGGTTTGTGGAAAGTAGATGGTCATTTTCTTGTCAGTTCTGCACTTAAACTGAAATATAACCTATGTGAACTACTGGGAAATGCTCGTAGCCTAATTAAATAAAACCTCCATTTTATTTTTAGTAGACTGAAGAAAAAATTGCCATTAGGAATCACTGGGATTTTTTCAGATTTTAACATTTCCAAAAGTAGCAAAACTGATCCAGAGATGATAATCTTTCTGTTGATAGTGGCTTTTCATTAGCTGAATAACCATCTCTGCCTCGAATTTGTTGCCTATCACTTATTTGATGTACTATAAAATCCCCAGAGTTCTGAAGTGAATAATTATAATAAAAAGCAGGAGGGCAAATCTTCAGTGTCATCTGACAGAATTAAAGAACTGTATCTCAGCATCCTAAACTCCATTCATTACATGCCTCCTCCTTAGGGAACGGGAGTAGGAAAGAAAACACATTCATCAAATACTAACATGTGCCACCCACTGTACTAGGTACGTTGTATTTGTGTATATGCATGCATGTGTGTATATACACACACATTTTAAATTTATGAGGGGAACCTAAAAAAAACCGAAATATATTTTTTCTTTTTGGAGGGCAGGCCCCTTGTAGTACAGGCTTCCCCACTAGGTTAGTGTTCTAGAAACCCGTCAGCATCAGTGTACCAGCTAGTGTTGCTGTGAGAGGCTGTGTTCAGCTTCAGTGAACTTTTTTTGAGATTCTTTCAAGGCGTTTTTCTGTTTCTTGATGGGTGATTTACACAAACAACCTGCCCATACTGCACTGAGTGTTTAGCAGTTTTTAACCAAAAACAGGCATGACCCTCTGCCTCACCCTCCCATTCACCCAATCTTGCCCCAAGCGATTTTCTTTTGTTGTCCCAGATGCAAAAAATCCTTGAAGGGAAATGTTTTGCCCGTGATGTGAAACCAAAAAATGGCAGAGGCACTAAAAGGCATCAAAATTGACAAGTTCAAAAACTGTTTTGAGCAGTGAAAAAAGCGTCTCAATAGGTGTATTGCATCAGATGAAGAGTACTTTGAAGGTGGCTGAAGTTTAAACATGTAAGAATAAATACACAATTTTTTATAAATGAATTCCAGTTTTGAGGGGGTTCCCCCTTGTATATGTGGTAGAGGCCGGTAAACCTGTAAAATAGCAAAGCGCCTATCCATGTGTTGTGTGGCTATGGCTATGGCCATGTGAGAATCTCCAGGAGGAGCAGAGTAGCTAGTTCTCCTTGGTGTTCTGCTAAGGCAGTTGTTTTGACTTTTCAGTCAGCGCTAAACCTTATCCCCTGGGAACTCCATAACTTTTTGCTCTTGGCCTAAGGCAGGAGAAATGAGGATCCCAAGAGAAGAAAGAGGGGAGGTGAAGAGCATTTTCCCCACTTACCTATGGGTTTTTTTTGTGCTCCAAAGTGGGAATTAATATCAAGATTTCACAAATTCACTTAGGTACCAGTTGCCCCTGGGCTCTACATCAGGAATGGTTGTGCTGTAGGTGTTATGAGAGGACCCATGAAGCCCTGCGGGTGAGCTCTAGCCCTCAGCACCTTCTGCATCTGCTCTAAGGTGAACCCTGCTTTCCTGCTACTGCCGCTCCAGAATTTAGGAGACTCCCTGTTGAAAGTTCACTCTGGGGGAGATAATAGGGCGTCAACTTGAAGGGTATGATTCAATTAAGTATAACAAGTTTAGTGCAGTACCAGGCACATCATAAGTATGCAATATATGTTAGCTATCCTAGTTATAACTTTTAGAAAGAATTAGTATTATTTACTAATCTGCATTATGCCACTTATTTCTTCCATTATGGGAACTGAGGTTTCTCTCCCTTAAACTGTTAAACTTGAAGAAGAAACCAAACCTGATAATCTGGTCAAGTTAACACATTTTCACTCATGAATTCTACCTCCAACACGATCAAGCCCTGATACCTCAGATATAAGCAAAAACAAGTGAAGGAAGAACAGAAAAGCCTTGAGAGGTTTTATGAGAAAGTTTTTCCATTGTGTGGCGTGTTTGCAAAAATAAATATTATGGATGTATCTAACCAAAGCTGTAAAATAAATGGTCTCCTTGGGCATTTTCCAGCTTTCCTTGGATTTTATGCACATTAGTCTGCCCTGACTGTTAAATGGTGTTTCCAGAAATATGAAATTCAGTTACTTTGATTTTTATTTTAATTTATCCTGATTGAAGCATCAAGCACCAGCTACCACTCTCAGCACGTTCACAGACACAGTCATTAGGAGAATCTGGATGAAGTAATACTCACCCAGAAACAGAAGTCTCTTGCTGTAGTCAAAAGATTACTAAACCAGGAGCTGCTTCACTCCTCACTTGGGCAAATGCAGGTGTCGCTTTCCTCGGTTATAAGGTGGGGTCAATGGGATAGACCATCTCCCAGATGAACAGTGTTATACTTCTGCAGTTCCTCAAGGTCATATATTAGGTGGTAGCAAAGCTAGAATGTAAAATTCCCAATTCCTGAAGGTCAGAGAGTAGTTAATCTTCTAACTTAGTGCTTCTCACTATATTGTGATGCCTTCTTTAGGAATAAGATTTTTATTGAATTTTCAAACTCTACAACTCTAACATTATGTTGCTATCCCTAGGCAGGATATTGATTATTTTATCATTTTAGGCTAACACTGTTCACACCGTTACTACTTAAATATCAGAATGTTTCAATATTAGTCTTACAAACATCCATCACTTTATTGCTTTTATAAGATGTAGATTACTAAAAAATCTTGAGCTGGTAACCAGTTATCTTTAGACATTAATGAATGCACACAAGACCTCAAAGAAGAATTACCTCGTTTTCTCTACATTATCTCCAATTTAGTCTGAGTTAATGCCCATACAAGCAGGGGTACCAAAAAATGTATACATATTTTAAGAGATGTTATCTATGTATTATTTTTTGAAGTTTAACTGAATTACGGTATTATGATGGTCACTCAACTGTGCTTCCACCGTTTTCAGCTGTCCTGCCTGTCCATGGTGATGCTAGCATTCATTTGATAAATGCCATCTTTTGAGCGAGCATCATACTTAAAATGTATATACATTTTGGGGCGCCCCCTTATTTAGAAGCTGTTAATGGTCAGAGAAATACTTTAAAAGTTTCAGACTTGTATATATCTTTAAATGCTTTTATTTTGGGGGTGAATGTTTAATGCTGTGTTAAAAGAAAAACATTCCATTGTTTAGGCAGTGTTCTTAAGTAAGATCTTTGTTGCATTTTCCCATGTAAATGAAAAACCTTTGTTAAAACAGGAGATGGGAGGGCCTGGTGGTGACCTACAGGTTTACTCCCTGTCTGGGAGAGGAGGCCATGGGAGGTGATAATTAAACCTCATCTCTGGAAATGCCTACATCTGACATGTGTGTAATCTGACATCACAGAATTTCCCAGAAGTCCTTTGAGGGAGGCTGCCTATCCTTCAGACAGAGTTTACCCGTTGTTACTACGATTTTGAATGTTTCTAGTTCATTACAGCCCAAGAAATCTAGAGAAGTTCCCATGTTTAGTTGTTGATCAAAATCAGACTGTTACACTCAATTAAAGTGCTTTATTATTATGTAATGTTGCCCATATGGAAGTTAATTATTTCAGGAAGTACTTATTAAGATAAAAAATATCACTGGATAAAATGTAGATACATATTAGTTACGTTACTATTAAAAGTGATTAAGTAGCACTCCCTCTCCCATTGAGATGAGAATGGACTCCTAAATACTTTATGGTCAGTGTAACTGACTTGTTTAATTTGCATTTAACTGTGATTATTGTTACAGCTACTGATTTGTTCAAATAAAATTTCCAAAAGGTTCAGGTTGACTAACACTATGGTAAGCATTTTCTCACAGCTGCCTCATGTTTTCATTTAATTTTCACAACAGCTCTGCAAGGTACGTCTAATTATTCCCATTTTACTTATTGAAACCCCAGGCTTAGAGAAGTTAATTAAACCTCCCAAAGTCTCACAGAGCTACCAAGTTGGAGAATTTAAGTTTGAACATAGGTCTTCTGACTCCAAATCCAGTGCTCAGTTCATTAGACAAAACTGCCTCCTAAAGGCCTATAGAGGTCCATTTAGCTTTTAAAAATTAAACACAGTTGCTGTTTGGGAAATACTTCCATTTCTCAAGCCATAATGTATCACACCTTATATGTACTCTCTTACTAAATGATTTGTCACTTGGTACAATTTAATAGTTCTTGGAAAGCCTGATGGCTTATAGTAATATAGTAGTTTATATTACCTATTATCTACTTTAAAGGGGCAGATGGTCATGTCAGTTTATTCTAATAAAAGTCGGTTTCAGCCGGGCTCGGTGGCTCAGCCTGTAATCCCGCGCCTTTGGGAGGCTGAGGTGAGTGGATTGTCTGAGCCCGTGGGTTCAAGACCCGCCTGGCCAACTAGGTGAGACCTCATCTCTACAATAAATAAAAAAATCAGCCGGGCGTGGTAGCGAGCGCCTGTAGTTCCGGCTACTTGGAAGGCTGAGGCGGAAGGATCGCCGGAGCCCAGCAGGTCGAGGCTGCGGTGGCCGGGAGCGGCCACTGCACTCTAGTCTGGGTGACAGAGTGAGACTCCAACTCAAAAAAAAAAGAAGAAAAAAAATGTCGGTTTGTTTCTAAGCGGCATCCACTTTGACACTGGAATCACTGCCTTAAAAGAAAAGGAGTTCCTATCCTGTGCCACAATTACATGCTCAGGTGTTTTCTTTTGCTTTCTAATTTTGGTGTCAGAGAATTTTTATACTCTTTAGGCTAAAGCACTCTTGTTTATTTTATTTTTTCTCTTTTGAGACTTAAAAAACAATAGTTAGCCGGGCTCGGTGGCTCAGCCTGTAATCCCGCGCCTTGGGAGGCTTAGGTGAGTGGATTGCCTGAGCTCGCGGGTTCGAGACCTGCCTGGGCAACTTGGCGAGCCCTCATCTCTACAATAATTCAAAAAATTAGCCGGGCGTGGTAGCGCGCGCCTGTAGTTCCAGCTACTCGGAAGGCTGAGGCAGAAGGATCGCCGGAGCCCCAGCAGGTTGAGGCTGCGGTGGCTGGAAGCAGCCACTGCACTCCAATCTGGGTGACAGAGTGAGGCTCCAACTCAAAAAAAACAAAAACAAAACAATAGTTTAGGTAGCTCGGAGGTCATCTAGTGAAATTCCCTCATTTTACCAAAAGGAAATTAAAACCTCGAACTAATAAAGAGCCCATCCAAGGTTGGCCAAACAAAGTCCAGAACTCTCTCCTCCATATCATAGCTGGGAAGATTTGGATTTTAAAAATTAATAGAACTGCATCTGGCAAAATGACATCTGGCTAGCAGAAGCTCCCAATGAGTTTCTTCTACCTTCCCAGAAAAGCACTCATAAAAACCTAGAAGAAAGCCAAATCTCAATTCTAGAATCTAGAAGGAACTGACATATTTATGAGGCATATGGAGGTAGACTGGGGCAAAAGCTTTCGGGTTGTAGCCCACTCCTTGGCTTTACTTCATGGAACAGAGGCCCTGTAAAATTAAAAATCTGAAAGCTATTTATGACTTGTCCTCCTCCCCAACCCTGACTGTCTCCTTACTGGGGGAGGGTCAGAACTCCTGAGGCAGAGAAATACCAGTTGATGCTCTTAGCCAGTGCTACACTGTAAAGAGAAAAGGTTCTATATCCAGCCACCTCTTCCTTCTCCCCACCCCACCTCTTCGTTCTGTCCAAGACTAAATCCTAGGGCTGAAATGTGAGTAGAAAGCAGAAAGGGCCCATTAGCTGCACAATGTACCCTAAGAATAAAGTCCTTTAGGTGAAGGCAGAAACAATAACTGAAGAGCAGGACATGCAGATGTTATGATTTTTCACATATGATGTTGGTTCAGAGATCCAGAAAACCAGACAATAAGAAGGAAAAAGATGTTGCTTCAATAGAAAAGTGGTAAAGTAGAAAATGGATTTGGAAACATGCGTATCACTTGACCATCAGCCTGGATTTGAATGAAAAAGGGAATCAGGAAACATTCTAGTGGACAGGCTCTGGCAAGAAAGGACCGCACTTAAGGACAAGTGTGGAGGAAAAAAGTAAAATGAGGCATTTTACTCTTGAAAATAAAAGTGATTTACTGCAAGAAACAAGACAATTTTAGGATTTTCTTTGTCATAATTGAAAGAACAGAAAAATTGCTTCTATGCAATAGTAATCCATCTTAAGATGAATGGGTTAAGATAAAAAGGAAATAGAATCAAATGGAAAAGAATAGATTAGAAAGAAAGGATTTCAAGGAAGCTAAAAACACAATAACAGATTAAACCCACATTGGAAGCAGAAAAAAAAATATTGAAGCTTTAAAAACTCAAAACTCAGTTATATGAAGGACAAATGTAAGATTTTCCTTCTGTGTTTTCAAAAGAAACAAATGAAACAAATGAAAATAATGGAGAAAGAGAATGGATCTGGCAAACAGAACAGTAGCTAACATATTCTTTTCTGATGGAAAGACTGTATTGAGAAAAATTATTATCGGAATACAAAAATGAGATATTTTCTGAACAGAATGAAAATCTTTGTATATAGATTTGCATTCCAGCCCTCACCCCCCCCCAAAAAAAAACCTGAAAGAGACCAATACCTAAGCACCTCCTAGCAAAAATGTTAAACTACCACTGATAGAAACGGAAAAACTCTTTAGGCTTCTCATCAAAAAGTAACAAATTGCCTATAAGAAAATAAAAGAGCATTCTGACTTCAGACTTCTACTCTATAGCACCAAATGCCAGGAAACAAAAAGGAATTTTGAGGGGAAAGGTGTGGCTTTGAAATTTTATATACAACTATATGGAATATTTTTAGTTAAGACAAGCATCCAGGAAATAGACCAGCTATGTAATATTCTTATAAAGATAAGTTGTACTGCAGTCTACAAAGCTCGGTTTAAATAAAACAATATTTGCTTCTTATCATGATTTCAAGGGACTCTGGGGTAAATATCAGGTCATTATCCACTACAAGAATAGTATGTATGCTTTTAAATCGATATTATGGCTAGAAACCACATACCTAACAGCACCCAAAGTCCTCATGTGAATGGGCTAAATTAATACAAGAAGGTATATCTAAAAATAACTGCCTTACTACAGCATCATGGTTCTTCATTTTTATTACTGAAATAATACATAATGATGGCATAAATAGAAAATTCAGATACGTCTTTTACAAATAAAATGTGAATTGTTCTCGATTTTCCTCACCGTCATTTAAAACACTCTATCCAGTGCTTCCAAATGAGAAAGGCCAGGGGTCCCGACCTCAGTTTTGGGGTCTGATAGCCTAGACTAGAATCTGTTGACTGCATCCCACGTGTCTCCACTCTCCTTAAATTCAGAGCTAAAAATGGGTACAAATTTTGAAAACTACAGAATATATGTCTGTGTTTTAAAAAGCAATCAGGGCCAGACACAGTGGCTCATGCCTGTAATCCCAGCACTTTGGGATGCTGGGACAGGAGGACCACTTGAGGCCAGGAGTTCAAGACCAGCCTGAGTAATATAGTAAAGCCTCATCTCTACCAAAAAAAAAAAAAATCAAAAAAATTAGTCAGGTGTGGTGACACACATCTGTAGTTTGGCTACTCTAGAGGCTGAGGCAGAAGGATTACCTAAGCCCAGAAAGTTGAGGCTGAGGTGAGCCGTGATTGTGTCAATGCAGTCCAGCCTGAGCAACAGAGTGAGGTTCTAACAAAAAAAAAAAAGGCAATCAAAAAAATGAAACTTGTTTTAGAATACAAATACAGGAAAAGTTTAATTTTAGCAGCAGGAAGCCATTGGCCTGGGGCAGTGAGGTGCTCTCCTTAGCTGTTATGGGACTCTGTTTAAATTCAGATATTTAGAGAATAAAAGCGGTAAGAAAAATGACTTCTGGAGTCTACGATGTCAGTATCAGAACTACAGCCGAGTTGTTTTGTTTTTTCACTTGCTTGCATTGGAAGGACTTGAAAACACACAGGAATGTGGATTCTCATCGGCTTCAATGCTCTGTTCCTTCCCAGCAATATAAAAGTTTTATCTGTGTCCCAAGTTGTCTTGCCAATTTAAACTCTCAACTAAATTTTCAACAATACCAGCATGTTGGCTTTAAGTTTAGCAATAGAATAGTCAATGGTTGCTTTGCATTTGCTTGGTTTTTCATTCTGAAGCAGCAAAACCTCTTCCCCAAGAGATGGAGAGAATCTCTTCTGGTAGATTCCAAGTATAACCTGTCCCAGGGTCCTCTTGCTTAGCTGTGACTGACAAAAGTCTGTTTAATCGAACTACTTAGATAAGAAATGCAATGCTCTTATTTAAACATTTAATATTTTTCATGTGGCTGTATTTTCCAAATAATGGCAACAAACTGTGTCCTAATGTTTTCACTGTTCTGGTTTTTTGTTTGTTTGTTTTGTTTTTTCTAATGTAGAGGAGGATACCCATGATTTCTTAACACTGGAAACATCATTCTGAATGATGTAGGAAGTAGTAACTTTAATGATTTTATTGTACCATTTCCACCTTTTTCTTTCTTCCGCCAGATGGCACATGAGTGGGAAGCAGGTGTCACTCCTATTTTCTGTCACAGAGTGTCAGCGTTGGAAGGGATTTTTTTGTTCATCTAGTCCAGACCTCTAGTTGATAGTCTAGTAGAGTCTGTTAACAATTTGCAAGATTCTGGGTTGGTTTGTTTGTTTTTTAAGTTGTTGTTTGGTTTAATTTATGTACATGCAGTTTGATTGTTTAACCCAGATTTTTGAAAAATAAAAAAAATCAATGTACATTTTGTCTGTTTTCTTGAAATAACTTAGTTATTTTAACTTAATCAGCAGTATGTATGGTTTATCAATCTTACTTGAGTATGACATTCTTGAATGTTTTTCTTTGTATTTTGCAACTTTAGGATGTTTGGAGCAGTCCACACATGTATTCTGTGCTCTGAGCCGGTGCTTTGTCTGGGTGAAATAGTTCTTCCTGATGCCCCTTGGTCCTCTGACTTGGAGTTGCTTTCCTGGGCAGGCTGAGGCCCCATTTGGGAAGCACTCATGGTAATCGAATGTTGACCATTGCAGACATGCCTCTAATTAATGTTTTTCTGCTCTTTAAATGATTATTTATGGCTTCTGGATACCACATTTAATCCCCAAAACTTTTAAGGTAGAAATTTACTTCTCTGTATATACAACAGCTAAAAAATCATTTCTAAGAAACAAGTTTCTGAAAAGTATCTCTGATGGAGTATAACTGTGGTAATGGTGAAAAGATGAGATGACCCCAGGCACATTGACCCACTACTTGCTGTCCTGCTCCAGAAATCATCTTTTTGACATTCGACTCCTGGACCAGTTTAAGTATTTTATGTAAACTCTGAACCATTTTCTCAGAAAAATGCATCTATCTGTGCATACAACATTTTACATACAGAAATCCAAGTTTAAAAACTCCTTACTAGATATATATATATATTTTTTTTTTACAAGAGTTGTCTTTTTTAGGCATATTCTAAAATACTTAGGGATTTGCTTCAAAATAACTCAGAAGGGGGGCGGAGTACCTGGAGGCATAGATGAATACACATTGGCCTTGGGCAGATTTTTGTTTAAAATTTTCAGGCCAGGCATGATGGCTCATGCCTGTAATCCTAGCACTTTGGGAGGCTGAGGTGGGAGAATCACTTGAGTCCAGGAGTTCATGGCTGCTGCGAGCCATGATCATGCCACTGCCCTCCAGGATGAGCAACAGACTGAGACCCTGACTCAAAAAAAGATTCCGTAAGCAAAAGTTTAAAACGAAACAAAACAAAAACTCCTCTATCACAACCCTCCTCATCACTCTCACAGAATCACAGAATCTTCCAGCTGAAAGGAGGGACTGGATGCGAGGTGAGGATGATGATGCTGACAAATGCAGATCAGACCCAGGCAGATGTCCAGGTGAGCCTGTGGGGTTGTGGCGGTGAGGACGAGAACCAGAGGAGTTTGAGATGTTCCCATGAACACTGCCTCATTTGTACTTCCCACAGGGTAGAGCCTGGGAACATATTTTGTTCTCTTCCATTAATGTGGACAGTAAATCTGTGGAAATCTTGGGGTTGCTTCCAGCAGTGCTGAGGGAGCCTGAGGAGATCCAGTCACTGTGAAGACTGGCGAACTGAGCCAGGAGGTCTGAGGGCCTGACAGCACACGGCCTCCACCTCAAGACAAGCACCCCCCAAGGAGCTGCTAATTGAAAGAACAGAGAAGCTCCAGGGGCTGTGGGCATGAGACACAGGCCTCTGGATGCCCAGTGTGCCCAGTCTCTTCGGTGTGTCACAACGTTACCCGCCAGACCTGAGGGATTCCCTCATGACCAGTACATGATGGCTTATTTCAGAAGGTGTGTGCCGCCATCTTCCTTCCCCAACACATTTCCTGTTCCTTCTCTCCCTCTCAGTTTCCCTGTTTTATTCCTTCCTCTGCTTAGCAATTTCAGTACTTTTTTTTCCTGGGAAGACATCAGGAACAGACATGAAAGGCATTAAACAAGATGTATTTCAGCAATAAACAAGCTTCTTGTATTTCTCAGGGGATCCCAGAGAAATAAGGATGAGAAATAAAAATTCCTGCTGGAGTATTTACAATGCTCTCAGCTGTTGGAATGTTCAAAATGCAATCAAGGAAGTAATTTAGCACATTCCTAATACACTTAACTATGGTAATCATGTTTAAGAGTTTGGCCAAATTTAAAGGACCCAGTGAATCTTTCGGGACATTATTACAGAGTCTAACCCCCACCGGTAACAAGTACATTTTAGACAGTTAATAGTTAATACTGTACTTGCGCTTTGTTGCTATCCCTTTGGATAATGGCCCAGAATTGAGAGGATGCAATCTGACCTCCCCCAGGCAGGGACAATTATGCTTCCAACGCTGCCTTTGTCCTGCATTCTCAGTACAAGTGTAGACGACGGCATTCACTGCTGTGCATTTCCCTTGCTCTCTCATTATTTCTCAGTGTGAACATCCAGCCAGGGCACTGTTGCCCAAGTGTCAGTCATTCATGTCCCTCCTTCACAATTTGTGTGATAGCTCAGTCCACTTGTTCTATTTATTGGATATTTTCTTTAAATTGATTCACTTTTTACTTCAATTCATGCTAAAGCAAAAAATAAGAGTATCAATACATATAAAACACTTAGAACAATGCCAAGGGTGTAGGAACCTCAGCCTTCCAAGTAGCTGGGACTACAGTCGCCTGGCTATTTGATTTTTTTGTAGAGATAAGGTCTCGCTATGTTTTCCAGGCTGGAAAATTTCTTACTTATTCTTCAGTTCTCATCCGGCACACTAGGCATGTGACCCCTGCTGAGGCGACCTCTCAGATTCTGCTACCTCAGAGGACAGAAGTGTTGAACAGTGCCTACCAGCCAATCACTGTCACCTGTGAGTTCCCGAGGAGCCAAGTTTATTTCAAGGGAGCAGCTTTATAGCTGTGAGCACTCGACTTATGAAGTGGCTGCCTTGAGAAAAGAACTCGTTTCTCCAGTGGAGATCTGTGCCTCCCAGCATGGACGTCTGTGCCTCAGCTTGGGGCTGCTCAGAGCCTGCGTTTTCACTGCTGGATGTTTCCCTAAGAGTACTTGAACAGACTTGGCAATGGAGAACGAAAGGCTGGCACTCCCCATGTTTTCTCCACAGAGGAACTATGCTGCCAGCTTCCTGTATCTGCAACAGTCCTGCAAGTCTCTGAATCTCCTGGGACACTCTCGATAGGAATGACGTGTGTGGCACTGAGATGTCTCAAAGACGGCGCTGAAGAAGCCTCCATCGAGGTAGCAGCCAAGTTCCTTTTGATCAAAAGGTTTTCACCCAGGACTCAAGGTTTCAAGGAGTCCAGGGACCCCTGAAAATTACAGGCATAGTTTTTTGTGGATGTGGATGTGCATGTGTACGTTTCACTTGAGGAGAGGGTTTACCCCCCCAGGGGTCCATGTCCATGCGGAGAACCGAGGGGCCTGTTTTCCCTTTGGATCTGACTTATTTCATTTATTCATTAAAATGTGTGAACACTTGCTGTGATGTCCTGGGCACTGTTCTAAGCAGAAAACACAAATATCTGCACGCCTAGCACTTCTCTTCCAGTTGGAGAAGGCAAAGTAAAGTACACGACATTCTCTGTTAGAGGGTGCTAAGTGCCGAGGGGCAAGTTAAGCAAGGCTGCACTGGGAAAGGAAGATTAATTTTAAATAGAGTAGTCAAAGAAGGCATCATTGAAAAGACTTAAGTACAGATCTGAGGCTGTTGAGGGAACAAGCTACATGGGTATGAGGAAGAGCATGCCAGGCAGAGGGAATGCACGTGCAAAGGCCCTGAGGTCCCAGAAGTATCCAGAAAACTCTTCGAAGTTGCTTTTGCTTGGCTTTAAGGCAGACAGCAGGGCCCAAGAAAATATCACCACCGCTGGCAGAGGAAGGGCTGAGCTGCTTGGATCAAACCATTTTCTGGGTGATGGGTCAGGCTGGTTTGGCCAAAGCTGCACAAAATCAGGATATGCTCTGGACCAGGGACCGACATTCATTATCATTCAGACATGCTATTCCACAGCTGGATGGAAGCATGTACAGTTCTGCCTCAAATTCCAATTGTCATCTGGTCACTGGCCATTCTCAATGGATCAGCAACCTCTCAGAAGAGCTAAATACACTAAGGGGAAAAGAGACAGTGTACGTTATGATTCAAGGGAGGAGAAAGCTTCACTTTGATTGCTTGTTTTCTGCTATATTCTTTTTCTTCCAACAAACAAGCTCATCCAACAATATTTTGTATATATGTAATCCATTGTAAAAGATTTTGGCTTTTACTGTTAGTGAGATAAACATTCAGTCGTTTTTAAATTTTTATTGTGGCAAAATATACATAAACATATAAACTTACCATCTTAACCATTTTTTTTTTAGTCGAAATCTTACTGTCACCCAGGCTGGAGTGCTGTGACTTGCTCATGGCCACCCCAGCCTCTACCTCCGGGGCTCAGGTGATCCTTCCACCTCAGCCTTCCAAGTAGCTAGAACCACAGGTATGAGCTACTATGCCCAGCTAATTTTTTTATTTATTGTAGAGACAAGGTCTCACCAAGTTGCCCAGGCTGGTCTTGAACCCCTGGACTCAGGCAGTCCTCTCACCTCCATCTCCCAAAGTGCTGGGATTACAGGTGTGAGCCACCACACCTGGTTAATGGCTTAACCATTTGTAAATGTAGTTTAGTGGCATTACGTACATTCACATTGTTGGGCAACCGAACTATCCATCTCCAGAACGCCTTCATCCTGTACTGGAAATCTGTACCCTTTAAACAATAACTCCTCATCCTTCCCTCCTGCCTTCCACTGCCACTGTTTACTTACATGAATTTGACTACCTTAGGTAACTCATGAGTCATACAGTATTTGTCATTTTGTATCTGGCTTATTTCAGTTAGCATGTCTTAAGGGTTCCTCCATCTTGTAGCATGTATCAGAATTTAATTCCTTTTTAAGGCTGAATAGTATTCCATTGTATGGATATATATTTAGTTTACCCATTTATTCACTGATGGATACTTGGGGTTTTTTCCACCTTTTAGCTATTGTGAATAATACCACCGTGAACATGGGCATACAAGTATCTGTGCAAGTGCTTGCTTTCAGTTCTTTTGTGTATATGCCCAGATATGGAGTTGCTAGATCAAATTATGGTAATTCCATGTTTAATATTTTGAGGAACCATCATACAGGTTTTCACAGAGCATGCACCATTTTACATTCCTACCAGCAGTGCACAAGAGTTCCAATTTTTCCACATCCTCACCAACATTTGATATCTTTTTTTTATAGATATAGTAGCCATCCTAATAAGTGGGGAGTGGTACCTCATTGTGGTTTTGATTTACATTTCCCCAATGATTAGCAATGTTGACCATCTTTGTATGTGCCTTACTTATTTTTAACGGCTCACTCTCGCTGCTGTGTTGAATACCGTCAACTGTGAGTAGGATGGAGGGCAGGGGAAAAACATGGAAGGTGGAAGACCACCTATCAGGCTATTGTAGTAGTCTAGGCAAATGATGAGGGTGACTTGGAACAAGATGATCTAGAAGGAGGTAGTAAGAGTTCTTGGGATTCTGGGCATATTTTAAGGCTACAGCTGATAGATTTGAAAGAGGAGTGCGAAAGAAGAATCTAGAATGACTCCTATATTTATATCCATGCAAGTGGCCATTTACTGAGATGAGGAATGTTGAGGGAAGAACATGCTGGGAGAGTGAGACATCAAGAGTCTAGTGTGGGGCGTGCTACTGGACTTCCACATGGAGATGTTGACAATAGTTATGGGAGTTGGGAGATCAAGGGTGTTTCAGTCATCTTTTGCTGCATAATAAATTACCCCAAAACTTAAAAGGTGTAAAATGGCAATGATTTATTATTTCTTACAATTTTGTGTGTTGATTGGACTCAGCTGGACAGTTCGGCTCTGTGCAGTATCAGTTGGAGTCAGTCATTTGTGCACTCAGCTGGAGGCTGGGCTGAGCAGGGAGGTCCAAGAAGGCCTCACTCACGTGTCTGGCACCTCAGTGCTCCATGCGGCCTCTCTATGTGGTTAGCTTAGGCTTCCTCACAGCATGGTCGTCACAGGCAATCAGACTTCTTACACAGTGGCTGGTTGTCCAGAGGACGGAAGCAGCTGTCAAGCCTCTTAAAGGGTAGGTCCAAACTGACATGGCATCTCTTCTGCCATATCCCTATTTTTTAAAACAAGTCACAAGGCCCACACATATGTGAGGGAGGGGAAACAGACTCCACCTTTTGATGAGAATAGTGGCATATGCCTACAGGGATATGAGGACTCGACAGAAGCCATCTTTTGAGACTAACCATCACAAAGGGAGATATCAGGGCTGGTGATATAAAAGTCATCAAAAGATAGCTGGTCCCAGGCTGGGTTCGGTGGCTCAAGCCTGTAATCCCAGCACTTTGGGAGGCCGAGGCAAAAGAATTGTCTGAGCCTGTAGGTTCGAGACCAGCCCAGGCAACTTGGCGAGACATCGTCTCTACAATAAATCAAAAATTAGCTGGGCACAGCAGTGCGTGCCTGTAGTTCCAGCTACTTGGAAAGCAGAGGCAGAAGGATTGCCTGAGCCCAGGAGGAATGACTGTAGATAGAGAAGTGACTGAAAAGGCTGATTGCTAGGGTATTCCAACCTTTTGCCTTTGGAAGGAGGGGAAGCCAGCTGATGAGACCAAGAAGGAACAACCAATAAGATAGGAGGAAAACCAGGAAGTCTGGTACTGATGAAGTCAAATGAGACAGTGATTCAAGAAAGAGGTAGTGATATGGAAAGTTCAGGTAATACAGAGGTAAAAACTAACAATCAGATTTGATCAAGCGAAAATTACTGGTGATCTTAAAAGGATAATTTCAGTGAATTTGTGGAGACACAAGCTTGCATAGCGTGGATCCCAAAGACAATGGGAAGAGAGGAATTGGAGACAAGTGGTACAGACAACAGGTGGCACTAACTCCTCTGGGGAGTATTATGCAGAGAAACAGAAAATGGAGCAGTCATGGAATGGATTATACGTTAAAGGAAGACACATGTAGACAGTCTTCAAAAAGGAGCATCCATTACAATAAGAAAGGCAAAGTATATGGTCACAAATGCAGAAAGAGTCACAGTGGGAGATGCCATAGACCCAGTAAATACACTCTGGTGGTGAAGGGCCAGGGTAGTCCAGGCTTAAAAAGAACATAAGATCACTTTTTAAGTGAAGGTGCATATAAATATGCAAGAAGCATGAGTCTGTGAAAATGTAGCAAGAGAGGGAGGTAACAATGTGAAACCCCAAGCAGGTAACTGTGGAACAGAATGCAGACACTGGGGAGAAGGAGGGTAGGGACATCCAATTCCATGTCCAAGGTGTGGTGACTAGAGTGGAGAAGGCAGCCTTAGGGGCAGAAGATGGCAAGGACCTGGAGGAACTGGCATGGTGGCTCATGCCTGAAATACCAGCTACTTGGGAAGCTGAGTTAGGAGGATCGCTGGAGTCCAGGAATTTGAGACCAGAGAAAAAAGATTGGAAGGAGGAGGGTATTGTTCAGCTCATGCATACTAAGGTGGCTGTCGATGCTGCCAGGATAACAGCAGGAGAAATGCTGAGGATATGAAGCCTGTGAGGGATAGGAGGGAGTGCCACACAGCACTTGGCAATGACGACGCTGGGGTGGCCATGGCTTTTTTTTTAAGAAGGGAGGAGACACAAGTTTTTAAGAAGTGAATTATTATTACTGTTATTATTATTGAGTCAAGATCTTGCTCTGTCACCCAGGATGGGGTACAGTGGTATGATATAGCTAACTACAGCCTCAACCTCCTGAGCTCAATCTATCTTCCTGCCTCAGCCTCCCAAGTAGCTGGGACTATAGGGGCGCAACATCATGCTTGGCTAATTTTTTATTTTTTTATTTTTTGTAGACACAGGGTCTCATTCTGTTGCCCAGGCTGGTCTCAAATTCCTGGGCTCATGTGATCCTACCACCTTGGTCTCCCAACATCCTGGGATTACACATGGAAGCCACTCTGCCAGCCCAAGAAGTGAATTTTGAAATGAAGTTAAAACAATATTCTGGAGTGGCAATGGTGAGTGAGCCAGAAACTACCTGAATCCACAGCCAGCATGTGAACTTAAGAGCTTCCTCCTCCTGAGAGGTACAAAAGACTTGTGGATCTCTCAAGAAAGCCAGGTATCAGTAAGAGTGGAGACAAGGGGGCACTGGGGAAAAGTGGGAAATGCATAGATATTGTCTGGTGATCGAACCAAAGAACTCCCAGAGATCACAGGAGGGAAGGCACCAGGAAAGTATGTGTCATGGAAGAGTTCAGGTTAGCAGGTGTAGGGGAGGAGCGTGAACAGCAAGGGAAGAGACGCACAGGCAAGTGGCTCTGGTGATGACTAAGGAGAGCATAAGAAAGTGGAGAGGGGGCATTGTGTGGTCATGAGATCGGAGTTTTGGAATCCTGCTTAGGTATGTGGCTAAGAGGCTCGCAAGTTAGCGTGTCACGTACCAGGATATTTATGTGACAAGTGACAAAGCACCTACTTTAATCCAGCTTAAATTATGAGATTTTTTAATCTCCCAAACTGGAAATTCCAAAAGAAGAGTAGCATCCTAGGGATTGTTTGATTCAGCAGCCCAATGATGTCATCAAGGGCCCAGTTTCTCTGCTGTATTTCTGCTGTACCTTCCAGGTAGTAGCTTCATCCTAAAACTGGTTCCACTTCATGGTCACAAGATGGCTGCCAACAACACTGGGAACTGTATGTTTCCTTCCACACATCTAGAGAGAAAGAGTCTATTTGATAATGTTGTCAGAAAGGTGAGAATGCATCTTTTCCTTGAGCTCAACAAATCTCTCCTGGAGTCTCATTTGAGTAATGTGTCCAATCCTGAACCAATTCCTACGATCTGAAAATACCATGTGTTGACTAGGGTGGGCACGAGTTACCAGAAGCAATCATCACAGGAAATTACCCTGATTGGTGGGGAATGTAAGAGTCAGCATCCCCTGAAGGACACTGGCTGTTGAGGAAGGAGTGTGGCCAATAGAAATCTGTGTATTGTTAGGAAGGGGGAAAGGAAGAAGTAATGCTGAATAGATTCCTAAGAGTATCCACCTCACTACCTCACTGAGCTGGCGGGAAAATTAAATGAATACTTTGTGTAGAAGCCTTGCTTTTACTTCTTAAATGGTTCTTGGAAGTAAAGACACAGAAGAAACCTAAAGGAAAGAAGAAAAGCGGATGGGGAGGGAGGTAAGCAGAGAGAAATTTGGGAAGGATCCAAAAAGTAAATGCAAGAGGCCGTGTAGGTAGATGTGCTGGAGATGAGAGTGGATGTGAACAGAACACATCTGTCTCGATTCTCAGAAGAGGAATATTCTTTTGACACCTCCCAAGTTCCTCTTTCCCAAGAGCTGATGAGGGCCAAATGGGTTCATCGCTATACCTGCCTATGCCCCAAAAATGTTCAGTGGCTCCCAGCTGTGTACTGAACTAAAGCTATTTGCCTCACCCTGGAATTCAGCACTCTGGATTAGGAATCGAGCCTGTTAGCCTCGTTTCTAATTATCTGCCTATACAGATCTCTACGTGCGCCAGACAAATCGGACTTTTGGTTGCTTCACGATGGCTCCTGAACCTGCTCTCCTTCTGTCTCTGTGCAGGCACTTCCTCTGCTTTGAATGTCGCTCTATCTTCCCTGGCTGAAACCTTCCCATCTTGAAAGCCAAGTTCACATGCTTATTCTCTGATGTAGCTTTCATTGGTCCCTTCAGGTTCATGTCCTCATTCTCTCCTCACCAGGTTGTTCCCAGTGTTTGTTATTAGTGTGCTTGTCTCACTTGCTCTAGATTGTCAGATTCTTGAGGACAGTGACTGTTCCCATTGTCCATGTTCATTCTTTATTTGCTCATTTAAAAA
>CAUYQG010142973.1:0-49822 GCA_963574415.1 Tarsius wallacei | reverse complement strand
GGGATTACAGGCTGAGCCACCGAGCCCGGCTCAGATTTTTTTCTAAGCATATACTACTGTGTTTCACTAAATTTTTTTTTACATAACTGCTTCAGTTAAAAGTATATTATTACTGTTTTTTCAGTTCAATAGAAGTAGTTGCATGTATACCACTGTATAAATATACTATAATTTATTTAGCTAATATTTTATTAACAACAGTTAAGTAGCTTCTGGTTTTTTGTACTGTGACAAAAATACTGCAGTGAAAAAGCTTGCACAGAGTAAATGTTTTTATAATAATTAAATCTAGCCCGGCTCGGTGGCTCAGCCTGTAATCCCGCGCCTTTGGGAGGCTGAGGTGAGTGGATTGCCTAACCCCGTGGGTTCGAGACCCGCCTGGGCAAGCACGACCTCATCTCTACAATAAATCAAAAAATTAGCCAGGCGTGGTAGCGCGCGCCAGTAGTTCCAGCTACTTGGAAAGCTGAGGTGGAAGGATCGCCGGAGCCCAGCAGGTCGAGGCTGCGGTGGCCGGGAGCGGCCACTGCACTCCAGTCTGGGCTACAGAGTGAGACTCCAACTCAAAAAAAAAAAAAAAAGATTAAATCTTCAAACAATAGATGAAAGTGGCCAGTTTCCTCACATTTGCACATCAATTGTTGTCATTGTTTTTTAACGTCTGCCAATAAAATAGGTGAAAAATCCTGTCTTGTCCTTTGAATTTACATTTTTGGGCAAAAGCTCATCTTTGCATTTGCTTACTGATTATATTTTTTGTGGATTATATTATTGTTGTATCATTACCCTTTTACTCATTTAGTTACTATTCTTTAATATTGATTATGGTCTCCATTCAACAAATGTTTATTCAGTACCAACTACGACTGGATACTGTTCTAAGAGCTTGGGATTTATAGTACAGGAGTTCATAATTTATTGTTATATGCATTTTTCCTGGTTCCCCCACCCCTTTGTCTTTTAAGTTTTTTCAGTGGGGAGTGTTGTTTCTGGCACACTAAAGTTTGGAATTTTAGTGTAATCAAAGTTGTCTGTCTTCATGGGTTTTTGTTTTGTGTTACATTTAGAAAGGACTTTTTCAACCTAAAGTCATAAAATATATATATTTTTTAATTTTAAAAATGTGGGGTACAATTCATGATTAGGTATACAAATTGTCATTATGCAGGTACCCTTGTTGATGAGGTATGCCCCCACCCCACCCCTGGCAGTTTCCCACTACTGCCAATCCCTTTCTTATAGTATCATGAAAATTGTTCAAGGTCCACTTATGAGTGAGAACACGTGGTGCTAAGTTCTTTGTTTCTGTGATAGATAACTCAGTAGTAGTATAGTAAAGTCATAAAAATATTTGCCTGTGTTTTTTCCCAAACATATTCATGCTTAGAAAAAGTTGTTTTTTACTTTTAAATCTTTGATTCAATATAAGGACATAGGCATCTAGCTTGATTTGTTTGTTGAGATGCTACATGGCGGTATGGAAAAAGTACCGGGAAAGAAAAAGGCCACCTATTGCTAGTTCTAATTAGACAGATTAGTTTCTGAACTTGTGAAAATAATTACTCTGTGCTTTGTTTTTTATTTTCTTGTTGTTCTATAAAATGAGGAATTAGTAGATGTTTTCTAAACTTACTTCCTTATATAGAAATTTTTAATTCTGAATTGTTACAGGCAGAACTCACACTTGAAATTTTTTTTTTTTTTAATTTTATTTAAAGATGTGGGGTACAATTCAAGATTAGGGATATAAGTGGTCACACTGTACAGGTAAAGTTAGGGGCCTCCCCTGGTCTCCACTTCACCTGAAATCTTATTTACAATAGCAATATTATGTTGGACATAGAGAATCGCTAGGTTTCTCAGAGTGAAAATAGTTTTGAAATAAACTAAGCTACAGAATAAGTAATGTTTTAATGACTTAATTGAAATGTGCTACATTTATAATAGATAAAACAAGTCAAAATGTGATTCAATTAATCAGGCATTTGTGCACCTACTGTAGCCAACACAGTTATAGAACTGGGTAGTATAAAACTGCTTTAAGGAATTTTTATTTTTATTGGAAAAACAAAATAGAAGACATACTCACATGACACACTTAATAATCTAAAATGATTTTATATCAAAATCTGGAAGATAGCAAGTTATAATACTTTAGAAGTTCTTACATGTTAATATTAACTTTTATTAAATTTAATTCAGAGTTCAAAAATAACACATAGAGCCAGGCATAGTGACTTATGCCTATAATCCCAGCACTTTGGGAGGCCAAGACTGGAGGACTGCTTGGGCCTAGGAGTTTAAGACCAGACTGGATGCCATAGACCTGTCTACAAAAAATGTGAAAAATTAGCCAGGTGGTGCGCTAAGTGCTGTAGTCTAAGTTGCTTGGGAGCCTGAGGCAGGAGAATAGCATAAGCCCAGGAGTTCAAGACTGCAGTGAGCTGTGATTGTACCACTGCACTCCAGCCTAGGTGACAGAGCAAGACCCTGTCTCAAAAAAAAAGAACTCATAGACTCAATTTGATTTACATGTATGTTTCATTTGGTCTGTACAATATTTTAGGAGAAAAATGAATTTTTTATCAATATTTTTTAAAAATCAAAAGATATAAAAATCCATATTCTGGCTTCTCTTGAAGGGATATTTTTTGACAATACTAAACCAGTGCTTGGCTAAAACACTTGTTAGGGCATACTCTTAAGTCATCACTGCTCTAATGACTATTATATCACCATGGCTTGTTTTATTTATTTTACCTGTCTTCCTTCATAGACATTTGAATTTTATAATTCATTTTCCACTTTTTACAGAAGTAGGGAAACTTAAGCTTTAGAAAGATTACCATTTCTTGGCAGTATAGATTAGAACCCAGATTTTCTCACCCCAAATCCAAAGCTCTTTCTTCTATTAGAAGAAATACTGGAAGGAATAAACAAATTACTGTTTCCCCCTTTTTAAAAAATGTGTCCTCTGATAATTCTCAGCTGTTAAAACAATTTAAAAAGACCCACCTACCTGTCCACTTTTACTTTTTTCTGCTGTTCATAAATATATATTTGTTCAACAGCAAAAAAGGGACAAGTAAATACTGGGGTATATACATTTTAAGAAATGTTTGCCGTAATCAGACGTACCTGGTAACCACTTTGAGCACCTTGTAATTGTAGAAGTCAAACGTGACTTGTATTCATCTTTTGTTATCTGCATACGTTATTACAATTTTAATACAGTTTTTTCCATTCTTAAAGTGTGTATACATTTTTGTTCACCCTATGTATAATATTGAGATAGATCTGTATGCTTGTGAGTTGTTCTGAGATTGCAGACACGATATGGGCACTGTCTACCAAAGTTTCTAATGATGGTGCCTCAAAAAAAAAAACCCTCTGTAATAAAATTATTCTGAGTATAGCAGGTTTTTTTTTCCTCCAGAGTCTCATATTTAAATAGTAATAATAGAGTAAGCAAAATTAATTCACTCAATTTGCTTAAATTTCTTTGTTGTATCATAGGAAACAACATCCTAGTTTAAAGACATTAACTCCTGTGTATCTAGTTGTTTATCATATATATATTCTCAGAAAATATGTTCTATTTTTTACTTGGTAATTCTACATGCTTTTTTCTATTTTTTTTTTTTCCCTTGTTAAAGGACTTGCAATTGTGACAAAATATATTACAAAGGGCTGGAGAGAAGTTCATGAATTGTATAAAGAAAAAGCACTTTCTGTGGAGACTGAAAAATTATTAAAATATCTGGAGGCTGTAGAGAAAGTGAAGCGCACAAAAGATGAACTGGAAGTCATTCACCTAATAGAAGAACATAGATTAGTTAGAGAACATCTTCTAACAAATCACTTAAAGTCTAAAGAGGTAAGTAAATTATTATGCATTACAGCATGTGATTAAACCTGAGTAACTTATATGTGCTAAAAGGATAAACTTTGGTAACTATATATTCTTTTAAAAAGATAAATTAAAATATATCTTGAAATTAATGTTTATTTAAAACACCTAACACGATACCCTGATGTAGTTGGCATTTGTGTTAGTTTTACTCCAGAAAATATGCTGCCTTGCACTTGGATGGATTTAGAGTCTATGATACTCAATGCTCTATCACAGAAATAAAGAACTGAATATTACATGTTCTCACCCATAAGTAGATCTTGAACATTTATCATAACACTGCAAGAAAGAGATTGGCAGTAGCAGGACACTGCCGGGGGGTGGGAGGAACACACATAAATCACCAAGAGTACCTGATCCTAAACCAAGCGAAGTGAGGACCAAAGGGAGGCCCAAAATTCACCTGTACATAGAGACCACTTATATACCTAATCCTGACTTGTACTCCACATCTTTAAAATAAGATAAAAGGCCGGGCTTGGTGGCTCAGCCTGTAATCCCAGCACTTTGGGAGGCTGAGGCAAGTGGATTGCCTGAGCCTGTGGATTTGAGACCAGCCCAGGCAACTTGGTGAGGCCTCATCTCTACAATAAGTCAAAAATATTAGCTGGGAGTGGTAGCACGTGCCAGTAGTTTCTGCTACTTGGAAGACTGAGGTGAAAGGGTCACTGGAGCCCAGCAGGTTGATGCTGGGGTGGGTGGCCATGAGTGTGCCACTGCACTCCAGCCTGGGCAACAGAGTGAGACTCCAACTAAAAAAATAAAATAAATATATATCCTGCCTTGCTGATTAAAACAAAAATATCTGTGTATTTCGTTCTTTATTCAAGTTAGCTTACTTGATAAACCTTTGACCAGGTCACTAAGACACATTTTCCTTCTAAAAGTACTCTTTATTCTGAATCCCAAATGAAAACCTTATAATTATATTATGAATATTATTACTGATATAGGTATGTTATACTGATTCATTTCCCCTTAATTCCTGATATGTCTTCCTATATTATTGCTATAGGTATGGAAGGCTTTGTTACAAGAAATGCCTCTTACTGCATTACTAAGGAATCTAGGAAAGATGACTGCTAATTCAGTGCTTGAACCAGGAAATTCAGAAGTATCCTTAGTATGTGAAAAACTGTGTAATGAAAAACTATTAAAAAAGGTGAGTGTTATCATTGCCCTTTATTAGCTGCTACTATCTGAAAAAGTTGGCGCCTAAATTTTGGAAGTGCAGTCAGTAAATTTTTTAATATTCTGAGACATTTATCATACCAAACTGCATTTTGACTCTTAAATCTAAGTTAACACATTCTCATTTTTTACTTTTATGAAATGTTATTAGCTACAGTAGCATAAAAATCTAAGAAATACACTTACCTATTTTTTACTTGAATTTTGCATTTACTTTCTGTCTTTGTTTTACTTCTAGGCTCGTATACATCCATTTCATATTTTGATTGCATTAGAAACTTACAAGACAGGTCATGGGCTCAGAGGAAAACTGAAGTGGCACCCTGATGAAGAAATTTTGAAAGCGTTGGATGCTGCTTTTTATAAAACATTTAAGGTATTTGTTTGATTTTTGTTTTACTGTCTTTTGTAAAAATACATTTCAAGAGTAGTATTAATAGTTAAGCCATTTTTTATTAGATTTTCATGTGAGGCAGGTATATAATTAACATTGTAAGTTTATGAGTAAAGTGTTTCTCCTTACCTTTGGGCAGCAACTAATTATCCTAAGATCATTTTGATAATTTTTAAATAACTAACTTTTAAAATTTGCATTCTTGTATGGTCCTTTGACTTCATCCTCTGTTCTGTTTTTTTCTCATTAATTGGTAGATGTATCTCATCAGTCTTGATAGGGCATGAGTTTTTAGGAATGAAAATACCACATCAGAGACATAAGTTAAAATGTTTTATTTTTAAAATGTTTTGCTATACAATAAAATACTAGCGCTAAATTCAGTAGCAAATTTAAAAGATTATACCCCATGACCAGCATGCAAAGCTGGTTCAGCATATGAAAACCAATCAGTGTAACACATCATATTAGTAGAATGAAGGGCCAAAATCCACACGATCATCTCTACTGATACAGGGAAAGGATCTGATGAAACTCAACACCTTTCATGATTTTTTACAAAAACACTCAATAAGCCTAGGAATAGAAGTGAGCTTCCAACATGATAAAGTTCATAGATTTGAAATTAAACTTAAAAACCTATAGCTAACATTTAAAAACCTATACCTAACATCATATATTAAATGGTGAAAATTGAAAGCCTTCTCATAAGATTAGGAACAAGAAATAGAATGCCCACTTTTTCCACTTTGATTCCACATAGTACTGGAAGTTCGGGCAATAAGGCAAGAAAATGAAATAATAAAAGACATCCACATTGGAAAGGAAATATCTCTAGTCTCAGATGCTGTACTTTCATTTGTAGAAACCCCTAAAAAAATCCACAAAAAAACTTAGAGTTAACAAATGAATTTAGCAAAGTTCCAGGATACAAAACAGCACATAAAAATCAGTTGTATTTATATATACTAGCAATGAACAATCCAAAAAAGGAAATTAAGAAAACATATCCATTTACAATTCCGTGAATGAATTTAAGAAGCTGCAAGACTTATCCACTGAGAACTACAAAACATTGATGAAGAAAATTAAAGAAAATATGAACAAGTGGAAAGACATCCATGTTCGTAGTTTGGAAGACTTAATATTGTTAACAAGATAATACCATCCAAGCATTCCCTTTCAAAATCCCAATGGCATGTTTTACAGAAATAGAAAAATCCATTCTAAAATACCTGAGAAATTTCAAGTGACCCCAAATACCCAAAACAATCTTGAAAAGAAGAACAAAGTTGGAAGACTCATACTTCTGAATTTCAAAACTTACTACAAAGCAGCAGTAATCAAAGCAGTGTGACATAAGGATAAACATATAGACCATTGAAGTAGAAGAGAGTCCAGAAATAAAAACCTTTAATATATAGTCATTTGACTTTGACAAGGGTACCAAGATGATTTGCCAGGGAACAGACAGTCTTCAACAAATGGTGTTGGAAAACTGCATATCCACATGCAAAAGAATGAAGTTGCCCCATAGTCAAAAATTAATGGATCAGTGACCTAAATTTAAGAGTTAAAACTGTAAAACACCAAAAGCACAGGCAATAGAAGAAAAAAATAGATAAATTGGACTTCATAAAAATTTAAAATGTTATGCATAACAGGAAAATGAAAAGATAACCTACACAATGAGAGAAAACATTTATAAATCATGCATCTGTTTAGGGCTTAATATCCAGAATATAAAGAACTCCTACAATTAATTCAACAGTAAAAATACAAACAACTCAACTTAAAAATGGCCAAGTACTCAGAATAGACATTTTTTTCAAAGATACACAAATGAACATTAAGCACATGGAAAATGCTCAACATAATTAATCTTCAGAGAAATGCAAATCAAAACCATGAGATACCACTTCACACCTAGTTGGATGGCTAATATTTAAAAAGCAGAAAGAATTGGGAAGGATGTGGAGAAATTAGAACCTTAGTATATTGCTGGTAGGAATGTAAAGTGGTACTGCCCCTGTGGAAAACAGCTGGGCAGTTCTCAAAATATTAAACATAAAATTACCATCCAGCAATTTCACATATATCTGTATACCCCAAATCATTGAAAATACATATTCAAACAGTTATTTGTATACCAATGTTTACAGTAACATGATTCATAATAGCCAAAAGATAGAAACAACCTAAGTGTCCATCAGCAGATGGACAGATAAATAAAATGTGGTATCTACGAGGGGGGACCCCAAAAAACCCAGAATTTATGTATAAAAAATGGTATACTCTAACATATTTTAACTTCAGTCACCTTCAAAGTACTCTCCATTTGATGCAGTGCACTTATCAAGATACTTTTTCCACTGTTCAAAACAGTTTTTGAGCTCATCAATTTTGATGCCTTTTAATGCTTCTGCTGATTTTTGTTTCACCTCTTCCACCTCAGCAAAACATTTCCCTTTGAGGACTTTTTTCATCCAGGAAAACAAAAAAACATAAGCATCGCTCAGGCGAGATCAGATGAATACGGTGGGTAGAGCTCAAAGGTCATGCCATTTTTGATCGAAAACTGCTAAATACTTTATGCGGTGTGGGCAGGTGCACGCTAAATCACCCATCATGAAATGGGCAACGAGTTGAAAGACTCTCCAAAAAAAATTCACTGAAGCTGATCGCAGCCTTTCACAACAACACTAAGCCAGTACACTCATGCAGTGGATTCCTGGAACACTTGCCTAGCGGGGGAAACCAGTACTACGGGAGTCCGATCTCCAAAAAACAATTCTGAGGTTTTTTGGGTCCCCCCCCTTGTACGTACAATGAAATATTATGCAGCCTTAGGAGAGAATGAAATTTGATACATGCTACACCACGGTAAACCTTGAGAACATTATGCTAAGTGAAATAAGCCAGACACTAGTGTATGATTCCATTATATGAGGTATCTAGTAAAATAGACAAAGTCATAGAGACTAAGTAGAATGGAAGTTGCTAGGGGATAAGGAGAGGTAGGAATGGAGAGTTATTACTTAAGTAATACAAGTTTCTATTTGGGATGATGAAAAAGTTCTGGAAATAGACGTTGTAGTTATACAACATTATGAATGTACTTAATGCCAATGAATTGTACACTTAATGGTTAAAAGGGTAAATTTTATTTTACTTATATTTTACCACAGTCCAAATTTCTTTTGCTAGAAAGTCTCATTTTATTTTAATGAGGAAATACTTTAAAAATAGGATGGTAACTTCTTTAAATAAAATTATTGATTATTTTATTTCCTTTGTTTTACCTGTAAGAGCTAAGCATCTTTTTTTATTTATCCTTTTTAAAATTTTTCAGTCATAGCTGCCATGCCAGAATAAGCATTTTTGAATAGTTGTCAATTAATTCGGATATTATAAATCAGAAATATTTTCATTATAGAATCTTTTGAATGAAAGATAAGTATGTTAGAAATTTAATATGCTTATAATTTCTATCATTGCTTTTAATGATGGTTTTGTTTTCTCTTTAGACAGTTGAGCCAACTGGAAAACGTTTCTTACTAGCTGTTGATGTCAGTGCTTCTATGAACCAAAGAGTTTTGGGTAGTATACTCAATGCTAGTACAGTTGCTGCAGCAATGTGCATGGTGAGAACACTATGGCAATTTTGCCACTCTAAAAAAAAAAATGTTTACTGTACTGTAAGTAAAACTTTAAAGTTGGATATGATTAAGAATTATGTTTTCACTTTTTTTGTTTGTCATTTCTGCTTGTTTGGCTTTTTTTTTTTTTTTTTCCAGTCAGGGTCTCTGTCAACCAGGCTGGAGGGCAGTGATACAATCATAGCTCACTGCAGCCACAAACTCCTGGGCTCAAGTGATTCTTCCACCTCAGCATCCCAAGTAGCTGGGACTACAAGTGTGTGTCACCATGCCTGGCTAATTTTTTTTATTTTTTGTAGAGATGGGGTTCTTGCTGTGTTGGCCAGGCTGGTCTTGAACTCCTGACCTAAAACTGTCCTCCCACCCAGCAAAGTGCTAGGAATATAGATGTGAGCTACCATGCCCAGCCTGTAAATTTTTTATTATTTTATATGTAAAAATAATTTTGTAAAGCCAATTATTAAGTGTATTGAAAAAGCATATCTAGAGAATAGACAGAAAACTTAATTTTTACAACAAAAGATTAAATATTAATGGTATAATGCTTAGAAAAATTATTTAGTAATATAAGAGATACAGGAACTAATAAGAGTCAGGAGACTAATTCTATCCTGCCTCTGTCATTTAATATTAAGCAGATGAATCATAAGCACACTTTTTAGCTTCTTCTCTGTGACTTTATTTCTTATTTAATAAAAGTGAGAATAATACATACTCTATTTGCTTCATGGGATTATTGTGAAAGCCAGTTTCTTTTTAAGGGTTTGTGAAAGTGAAAGCTATATTACTGTTACTGTATAGTTCTAAAACACAGTAATACAAGTTTAGAAATAAAATAAGCCTCATAGTGTTTCTTTTAAACACTGTATTTATTCCCCCCAAATTTGCTGAAAATTACTGCCATTGAATTTTTCAGGTTGTCACACGAACAGAAAAAGATTCTTACGTAGTTGCTTTTTCAGATGACATGGTACCATGTCCATTGACTACAGATATGACCTTAGAACAGGTTCTAATGACTATGAGTCAGGTAAGACACTGTTTTATTAAGTTTGCGTGACATGTATTATACAATGATTTTATAATATTGATGTCATGTATGGTATTTGTGAGAGCAAAAATTGTTTTGTCTTGGTTTTCCCGTAAGCAGCAGAAAAATCAAAAAAATAGATTCAGGCTTTGGGAAGGTTCTGTATATTGGTGCTAAACAAAATGATAAGTATTTATTCTTATTCATGCTTTTGTTTTGAGTTAGATCCCAGCAGGTGGAACTGATTGTACTCTTCCAATTGTCTGGGCTCAGCAGACAAATACAGCTGCTGATGTCTTCATTGTATTCACTGATAATGAAACCTTTGCTGGAGGTCTCCATCCTGCTGTTGCTCTGAAGGAGTACCGAAAGGTAAAAAAATTCTAATATTGCTTCTTACCTAAATAACACTTGATTCTCCTTTATTATGCTTTTTTAAAAAATGTTGCTGAAACTGTACATTTGAGTAGGAATCCAATGTCAGTTGTGGACTCAGCACTACTTAAAATAAGAAAAAGTATTTGTTACACATATGTAATTTATTTTAACCAGTTACAGTGCTAAATGTTATTAAGAATATCCTTTGTAAAAATATTTTTGGTAATCAAAATATTTATTTTACCTTAGTTATAAATTTTTTTAATGATTCAGTGTGCACCTTAAAAAATTAAAAGCATTATTTGTGCGTTTTCCTAAAGGACTACATAAAATTAAAGCAAAACTATATGTTTTAAGTTTTATGAACATATCTGTGTTCTAATCAGTGTCCTGCAATTAAACTTTCTGAAATGACATTAATGTGTTTTATCTGTACTCTCCACTATGGTTTCCACTAGTCACACATTGGGCTATTAAGCACTTGAAATGCAGCTAGTATGGCTAGAAGTAGAAATGGAACTTGAAGAGCCTTGATTCTCAAAGTGTGGTTTCCCTACCAGCAGCCTTAGCATCACCTGGGATCTTACTAGGAATACAGATTCCTGGGGACCACAGATAACCTGCTGAATTAGACACTGGGTATTAGGACTGTTTTAACAATCCCTCCAGCAGATTCTGATGCATGCTTAAATTTGAGAATCGCAGGTGAGGGAATAGAATTTAGAGTCAAGACAACCTGGGTTCTGAGTCCTGAATCTTGTTCTTTTACTAACTGTAGACCTGAGCAAATTAGTTAACCGATCTATGTCATAGCAGGTAATAGTACTTACCTTTTAGGGTTGTTATAACTATTACATTAGATATACCTTATAAAGAGCCCATTGTTGTCTGACATAGTGTATATTCAGGATTAGTTTTTCTCAAAAACTCAATTATTTTAACCTTAACTGTAGCTGTAAACAGGTTCTTATATGGGACATGTATACATATCAAAGTCACAGAACCAAAAGTTGATAATTCCAGAGCGATATTTCCTTATAAGTATACACACATACTGTTGCAGCTTTTGCAATGTTGATAAAAATGTCTGGCATCCCTGAATATCCTGACAGTCTCCATAAGTACAAAGTCCTTTGGCTGCTCAGTAATGTTCTCTGCAGGCCATAAGACAGAGAAATAGAAATTTTAGTAAGGTTCTTTACACAAATTGACTTTGTAATAAAAAGCTGTGGTAGAGAGATGTTAAACTGTTTTAATTTTGAAGATATTTTACTTCTCCTTACATGCAAGTTTTTAAAATATATTTTGATCTTTTCCTACAGAAAATGGACATTCCAGCTAAATTGATTGTTTGTGGAATGACATCAAATGGTTTTACCGTTGCAGACCCAGATGATAGAGGCATGTTGGATGTGTGTGGCTTTGATACTGGAGCACTGGATGTAATTCGAAATTTCACATTAGATGTGATTTAAAGATAAGCACCAGCATGATCCAAGAGGTCCGTGCCATCAGTGATCTCCCTAAACAAACAGCTACTCCCAGTTAATCTCAGTCTGATGAAAAATGATGATATAGTATGCGCCTAATGGAAAATTACCTTAGCAAAAAAAAAAAAGTAAGGAAAAATAAAAGATGATAAGATAAGCCCAAAGTTCTATCTACTAAACTAGCTCTTGGGAAATAGCTTCAGGACTGTAGCTTCCTCTATATAATAGAGAACTTTTTGTTACTAGACACTGTAAAAATAGTTTTGCTTTGGTGAATAATACATTTATACTTAAAAGAGGTGAGAGCCAAAAGTGTAATAACACATCATGTCACTTGTTTGAGAAGTGCTTAACATTTTTTTAAATGTTTTCATTGGGAAAGGACAGCTTTGATAATGTCCAAATATTCCGAAATGCACTAGACCATGTAACTGTGATGGAATATGAAACTCATCTGTAATCTTTTATACCAAGGTGGTCAAAAAACTGACATTTAATTAAATTATAAATGAGTTTTACAAATTCCTTTCATAGTTTTCTAAGATCACATAAATAACAGCTTTCTTATTCAATGAAAGATGTTTTATTTGTGATGTTTTATTTGCACTTGTAGAGTATGTTACCATTAACCAGAAACATAATGACAACTCCTAAAAAGAGACACTAAAGTTGTGTTGGCTGAGGAATTCTATTTTGTTTACTGCCTTTGCTTTGTCATATTTTATTGCCATGAGTGACGAATGACTTGACAATGATTTCCTCTGGATTATAACATAGCCAGATATACACATTCTTTTTGTCTTACTCTTCAATGAAAATAACATTAAATGTTTCAAGCACTTAACCTCCTCCATTCATAATATTGAAAGTATAATAAACAAAATCTCAACTGTAGCCAGATTAGCTTTTTCCTTATTTTAAAATAAAAATTGTTTTAATTACTTTAAACTAATTTTTTAGTCAATTGTAAATGGGTTTTAGATATTTTTACATTGTACACATGTCAGTGGTCTCCTATCTTTCTGTCCATTATTCATTTTGTGACAAAACATTCTTTTCTGATAGTGTAAAGAAATAATATAGCAAGCTAAGTCCTTCAGGTTTGAAAGGCAATTTTTGAGTAGCATACTACCATCTAAACAGTCTGTAGTAATTTTTTTTCCAACTTTACTTGTGTGTATTAAACTTCCATTTCATTACACTGAAGTGCATTTTATTGAGCAAGTATCCCTTCTTTATTGTGAGGTTTAACATTAAAGCAATCTGTTGAAATGCCATTATCTTTGCTCATAATTTTGTTGTGGTTGTCTAAGATAGCTTACAGGTAAAACTTCAGTTTGTATGTGCTGTTCTTTAAATATTAATTGAAAATTTACTGAGGGTTTATAAAGCCCTTCTCACTGTTATGTGAAAAGGCAAACTCTAGTTACTAATGTAAATATAGCCTTTTTGGTGCTTAGGGGTTAGAGGTTTTATGTATTTGGGGACGGGGGACTTGAGTAGTATGAGGATTTGTATACATATTTTCTTAGGTTTTATGTGAAATTTGGGCTCTGGGAATGATAATGATAATGTTCCTTTCAAATGTTTTTGACATATTAGTGCTGGCTTTGATATTTACCCATTCCTTAAAGGGAACTGGTAGGAGTTTTTTAAATGTTGTAATTAACCTGAGATACTTTGGGTCAGCATATCACATAGCACCCTCCATCCCCCACAAGTATGCATTGCTTCTGATGTTATTCTGATGTTAACCTTCTGTCAGGCATTACATTTAACAAGTTAGCTACTTGTGGTACATTAAAATATTATGTTCGGATTGAATTTTAAGAACCTAATAGAATTATATAATAGTTCTTGAATTCTTTAAGTCAACCCTAGGTCATCTTTAAATTCATGATCTAACTTTTTATCCCTAATAGAAATGCTAAGTAGAATACAGTATAAAAGTTTATTACCTTCAGTTACATACTGTTTTGGTAATGCTTTTAGACAAATATATCTTAAGAGTTAACATTAAATCCATCAGGGAAATAAGATTAGATGTGACCTTTCTGAAGTATTTGGGTAGGTCTAATTAAATGAATTAGGATATCATTTAAGAAAGAGCGGAAAAAAAGAAAAACAAAAAGAAGCTACCACAGAAGATAACTTTGTTTTTAAGTAATGGAACATTAGCTGAAAGAAGGCTTTGAAATTAAAACCTAACTTTTTTATTTTAGTTAGAGAGCTGTAATTTTAAAGCACTCTGACCTAGAAATCTTGATCGCCTCATTCCCATTCCTAATTTATTTCCCCACAACATGGAAACACATTGACTCAAAAGAGTGGGGATAAACAGAATTATTTAAGTCTTTTACCTTATTTGGATATTAAGAAATAATGTATATACATGATTGCTTTAGGAGTATAAAAACAAAGATTGTGAACATATGTAATTTTGTAATTCATAGTAATCCTCAAGCACAATTAATGTTTTAATAATATGTATAGTCCTATAGAAAAAATAAAACTTTACCTCATTATGAATAAAATATACTCAAGTGATAAACAAGTTTTTAAATTTTCTGAATTACTTTTAGCATTACTGTTACATTAATATTTGGTGAAATATTACTAAAAAACAATCCTAGGAAAAATTAACAAACTTTATTTCCTAGATAATATGTAAATATTTCCAGAATAAAGTTGTAATTAGTAAAACAAAAACTAATCTTATAATACCACTTTTTCTTATGAGAATGTTAGTGAGGCAACATGCTAGTGAATGGAATTCAGTATCACCTCTTTGGAACCTTTTTTGGTTTATCTAACTTACTGCGTGACTGTAGACAGCCAATTTAACCTAAGTGACTCAATTCTGCGATCTTTAAAAAGTAACATATCTGTGCTTGGAACATAGACAAATCAGTGATTTAATATAAAAACAAACTGGATAGAGGGCTTGGAATACAAATTAGTACTTTTTTTAATTAAAAAACATTCTTGTTAATAAGATGTGTTTTGAAAGATAAAACGTTTTAGAAAAATAGTTCTATAGGCCCAGAAATTTTTTAAAAACATTCCTGGTCAGAGTAGAAAAATGTAAACAAAAAATTTTCATGTTTAAAATATTACCCAAGAAGGCATTATTCTCTGTTCAAGAGAGAAGAAACATATTCCAAGTAAGGATCTTCTAGAAAAACAAACTTAGATGCTGATAACATTTTCTTAATCTTTTAAAATAAGTAAATCTATCAGCTTATCAAGGTTTCTGTCTCATTTTTTGAATTTAGGAAAAATAATATAAAATTGTTTTGGAATGATAACAGAATCCCTCAGTAAATTAGAAGTTCTGACAATTAAGTGAGAAACATCTTTCAAAACACAATAAAGCTATATCTAAACAACAATTAAAGACTAATTGTAATCTCTTGTTAGATTTCTTTTAATTTGACCTGAAGATATTATAGTCACAAATACAGATTTCTTGGTGAGTGATGATGTCCTTAGAATAGGTAATCCAAAGTGAAAAATTCTAATCTTGTATACCACAGGATTGGGGTGATTAGTTAACGCAATAACCCCGCCGGAGAAAGGTCATGTATAAAGCTTAAATGTAAACAAGCACAAGGAAGAATCAGAAAAAAATGATAGTTTTTAAAAAGCTATGAAATTAGTTGTATTTCCCGTGTGAATTTTATTTAGTGTTTCCCTGATATCTCTCCCTAATTTCTTATTTGTTGAAAGATTACTTGGTTTTTTTTGTTGTTGTTGTTTGTTTGTGTTTTTGTTTTTGTTTTGTCAAGGTCTCACTGTTTGTTGCCCAGGCTGGAGTGCAGTGGCATGACTGTGGCTCACCGCAGCCTCCAACTCCTGAACTCTAGCCATCCTCCTGCATTAGCCTCCCAAGTAGCTGGGACAATAGGCACACGCCAGCAAGCCCAGCAATCTTTTGACTAGAGATGAGGTCTTGCTATGTTACATAGGCTGGGCTCAAGCAATCCTCCCACCTCAGCCTCCCAAATTGCTGGGATTACAGGCATGTGCCACCATACCTAGCTGGAAGATTACTTTTATATCTCTTTTCTTTTAAAATTATTTTCTGACATTTATCTCCTCTTTTTTCCTAGTACTGCTCTATCTGGGTTAGGAAAGTTACCTAATTTAGGTTTGGGTTGAATTTTACAGATAGCTTTTTGCTTTATACAGGTATAAGATGATATTTTTTTTTTAACTGAATGGGCAGTTCTCTTGGAACAATAACTAAGCTGATATGTTCTCTCCCTAAGTCAAATTATATGGTATACCTTTCGTACTAGATGTTTGCAGAAATGTTGTGGCCTTTGATTAAGATCAGTTTTTCAGCCTTTGTTTGCAATTATAGATGTATCTAGCTGTATAGAAAAGAGAATGTTCTACTGTTTAAGTACTCTTATAAAAATAACTGATTACTCTCTCAGAAAAGAGCATATCACTGCTCATATTTCCATAATTATAAAAACCACTGTCAAAATCTTTGGTTTACTATTTTAACTGAATATATGAGGGGGGACCCCAAAACAACCAGAATTATTTTTTGAAGGGCAAACCCCTTGTAGTACAGGCTTCCCCCCTGCTTGGTAAGTGTTCTAGGAACCCTGCAGCATCAGTGTACCAGCTATGCTTGTTGTGAGATGCTGCATTCAGCTTCAGTGAATTTTTTTTTAGATACATTCAACATTTGCCGATTTTATGATGGGTAATTTGTAAGTACACCTGCCCACACTGCACTGAGTGTTCAGCATTTTTTTAACCAAAAACAGCATGACCCCTGTTTCCCACCCTACCCTCCCTATTCACATGATCTCGCCCCGAGTAACTTCTTTTTGTTTGCCGGATGAAAAAAGTCCTCAAAGGGAAACGTTTTTTGCTGACCTAGAAGAGGTGAAACAAAAAATGGCAGAAGCAATAAAAGCCATCAAAATTGACATTTCAAAAACTGTTTTGAGCAGTGGAAAAAGCATCTTGATAGGTGTATTTCATCAGATGGAGAGTACTTTGAAGGTGACTGAAGTTTAAACATTTAAGAATAAATAGAATTTTTTACAATAAGTTTTAGGGTTTTTTTGGGTCCCCCTCATATACAGATACATGGCTTGTAGCATAAAAACTCTTGTAAATGACTTACAATCACATTAAGTATTTTTTAATTGGTAAATTTCTTTTTTGAACATTATGAAGTTAAGTTTTCATGTAGAAAACTAATAATGTATATAAGCATACTGTTTGAATAAAATGATAATAAATGGCACATTTTCTTAAACTCTGAAAATACCAAGTTATTGGAAAGTGACAGAAACAAACTAGATGAGAATATGTTACAAAGTCTATTGCTGAAATTAAGGTGATTCTTTTCAGTGAGAATGAATTTGTAAATTAACGAAAATATACAAAAGCTAACTTTCTAATTAAATAGAATTCTATGGATGGTAAAAAAAAAAAAAAGGAAAAAAATAATGAAAGAAAAAAGGACTTTTCCTTTTGCTTCTATTTTACTTAGCCTTGCCATGTATCATATCAATTTTATGAGCACAATTAAATTAAAATGTTTAAATGTATGCACTTTCAGGAATTATCAGAATCTGTGCTTAAACAAAGAAACTGGTCAGCTACATTTCTGCTGTTTCACTTAATGAACACTTGGATTGTTAAAGTGTTATGAGGTTAAAACCTTGTTATTTCATATATATCGCTACCACATATAACTGATATATCAATACAAACATTGTATTGAAACGTCTGTTTAAATTACTTGTTGGGCTTTATTTGCAACGTCAGCTATTTAGAATTCATACACAGCCAAATTAAATTAATATTATACAATTAATGAATAGCAACCAAGAAAAAATGTTTTTATTGTACTACTATTTTAAATATATACTATATATTTGGCATGGAGTGACTGTCCGTAACTTTGTAATGTATTTGAGTTATATTTTCTTCCTTTTATTGCCAGCTTCTGATGATGAAGAAATTCTCCAGAGGGATGAGCTATATGAAGTAATCTTTTTTGAAGTAATCTTTTTTTAAAAGAATTTGGGGACAGTTATAATCTAGTTCTAAAATGTCCATTTGCTTTATATAAAGGCTTTGATTTCCATAACTGATCATTTGCTGAATATTTAAATTACACAGAATAATGTCTTCATAGAATAAATTTAAATATGTAAAAGCCTTAAAGTGAAAAAAAATGAACCTTTTGACTGCCTTAAAATATGACTTGCTCTCCAATTCAGGCATACTAGTTACTTTCCTTAAGGTCTGTTTAAGTAATGCCTTAATAGTGTTCTAATGTCTGTGAAGGGTCTTTCAAAGGGTCTTTTAGAGCTTTTAATTTTACATAATGAGTGGAAATTTAAATATTAAAATTTTAATACCTGATTGTACATTGGTAATTTAAACACCCATTAACAGGATAATCTGGGTAACACAGATGTGTTATGCATACATGACTGTTAACATAATTAATATTTTGTGGTAGTTTAAGGATTTTTTATTGTTTTGTATAACAAATGAATCAACAAGCTAGACCTTATGACTGTAACATGACCTCCAGGGACCAAGTTGCATATTTAACACTATGAATGAAAAATGCAATTGTACAGTTCCAAAAATGATTAATTTTTTAAGAGAATTTTTCAAGACAAAAGGCAAATATTTTGTTTCAAGTCTACAAGCAAAGTCATTCAAAGTGCATATAGAAGTAAAGCATCAAGACTATTGCAATAAGTAATCAGACCAGTGATTTGTTTAATTACATTCACATTTTTACATTCACTTTGCCTTTCATAGCAGGAATGTTTTATAAAAACTAAAAAAAAAAAACTATTTGTCAAGCTGGTGCTTAAAGGTATATGAGGTATGATTTACAACAAATTTATTTCATTTCCACAAAAAGGACCCTGAAGGGGAGTACAGGGGGGTGAGGAGAGGGTATTCTTAGATCTGTTGATGAACTGACGGTTTGTCACGTCTTTTGAGTTTTCACTGTAAATAATACACCTCACAATGTAATTTTGCTGTCTTCTGATAGAGTGTGGATGAATAATCTAATGTATCAAATTTGCTTCATGATAAAAGTTTTTAGCAATACTGTGAAATCTTGACTTTCTCTCCTTTCTACCCTTGCAAAATACCCTACTGAATAAATAATTTTAGATGAGTGCAGGTGGGCACTATGTGAACTGTTTCTGGTCAGTTTATTATTGTAGAAATTAATAGGTGTACCAAATAAACTATATGCACATCAAAAAATTGTCTTTTTCTTTCAAGAAATAGGAATTTTAAGGTTATAATATGCTTTATAAAATCTAAGGTCCTTAGTAATTAATATGTTATATTTGAACCGGGTAAATTTAAGTTTTGATAATTAACACTGGCCTTTTAATTCCTCTAGTTGTATCTAAGTATTATTTAATTAAAGTTCAAGTGGTTGCCAGATGTGGTGGCTCACGCCTGTAATCTCAACACTGGGAGGCGGAGGCGAGAGGACTGCCTGAGCCCAGGGGTTCGAGACCAGCCTGGGCAACTTGGTGAGACCTTGTCTCTACAGTAAATCAAAAAATTAGCCAGGTGTGGTGGTATGTGCCTGTGGTTCCAGTTACTTCGAAGGCTGAGGTGGAAGGATCGCCTGAGTCCAGGTCAAGGCCTTGAACGTGCCACTGCACTCCAGCCTGGGTAACAGAGTGAGACTCCAACTCAAAAAAAGATACATGTGTTTGAGGATTATTTTCCAGTGGGATTCAATTATAAGATCAAAAAAATTAGATTTAGTCAAAATGTAATTTTTTTTATTTTAAAGATGTAGGGTATACCAATCAATTAGTAAAATATAAATTATTAAGAGTTTTAAAATAAGATTACCTTGTGGGAAAAAAATCTACTGAAAGTTGCCTTTGGGAAAAGTTACCATGCTAACACAAAAAGTCAATTATG
Source organism: Tarsius wallacei (assembly GCA_963574415.1). Lineage (NCBI taxonomy): Eukaryota > Metazoa > Chordata > Mammalia > Primates > Tarsiidae > Tarsius > Tarsius wallacei. Next base: position 29,811 of record CAUYQG010142973.1, on the reverse strand, counting down.
CAAATAAAAACATTTTGTCTCAGTGCCCGTTTGCAGAAATTTTTATCTCAATTCCCACAGAACTTTCCTGAAAAGTTCTAAGATCTGAGCTGTAGGTAATGCAGAAGGGTAAGAGCAAGTTACATCAGAATATACCCACCAAAATTCCAAACTTTTGAATGATTTTACAGTTTTCTACTTAAAGATAGACTCAACAGTTGTAAGGAGACAGGAAGATCAAACTAGATAGTACATTTTAGTAATATTAAATCTTATCCTGAAAAATCTGACTTTATGTTCATATGGTAGTTTTTATAATATTAGTAAACAGTAAAATCCAGGTACAAAAAAACCTTTTTCCTCAACAGCTTTGCAGCTTTTCTATTACAGATATGTTGGCAATGCCAGTGTAAATTGTCTAGTGATAAAATGAAAAAACAAATGGCCCAGTTTTTAATACAGAGGGTGCCAAAAACGTGTGCACGTTTTAAGAAAGAGAAAACTATCAAGACTATAATATTCACTATATACGCATAGCAAAAGATGAATATAAGTCACGTTTGACTTCTGCAATTACAAGAGGTGCTCAGAGTGGTTACTATCAGCGTTCAGACACTTCTTTTTACGGTGAACTAAAAGTAATACATAGATAATATCTCTTAAAATGTGTATACATTCTTTTGGCACCCCCGATATTAACAGACTCCAGTAAACAGTTTCTCTTTCAGATCTTAACATTAAAAACAAAATAGACTGGGCAAAAACTGCAACTTTTTTTTTTTCCACCATTCTCTTTTTCTAGCTGTATGATTCTGGAAGAAAAAAAAAAGCTGCTGGAAAAACCTAGCTTTGCTTTAAGTTTCTATTATACTTTTATCCAGTTATAAGATATGGGAAGTAAGAAGAAATAGAAATGAACATCCAAGACATGAAAGCCCAGAGGCTCCCACTCCCCTGCTAAAATCTAGGCTAGGCAGGTGGGAAACCTGGAAATCCTGATGGGTCCAGTTAATACTATAAGAAAGGGGTTGGCAGCAGATATTCCCTGAGTGAGGGTAGGGACATAACACCAGTAAGGATACCTGATCTCAAACCAGGCAAAGTAAGGCCCAAAGGGAAGCCCAAACTTTACTTGTATGATGTCCACTTGTATACCTAATCCTGCATTGTATCCCACATCTTTAAAATAATGTACATATAAAAAGAAAAACACACATAATCTGAGCCATTACCTATTGAGTGTCTACTCTCAGTAGCCATTACCTGTTGAGTGTCTACTAAACATTATGGGTGATTTACGTGGATTATCTCTGTCCCTCAAAATAAATCCTAAAGGAAGATGCTATTAACCATAGTTTATAAGGAACTTGAAATTCCGAGAGGTTATGTCACCTACGTACTGACTACACCTTTAGTGATTTGAACATGTCTGTCTTGCTCTAAAAGCTATACTCAAAGTACTAGTTACGTTTTGTTCTCACTGAAGATTTAGGTGTTGTGCCCCTGTCTAAACTCCTCTACTTTAACTCCCAGCTTTGTAACTAGCCCCTTGCATAAACAGTTAAAACAAAAGCTCTTGGTCTTCTAGAACTGGAATGTCAACGAGGTAGCTGCTGGCTTCAGTGCTTGCCTACATCCTTGGACTCTTCCTAGTTTTTTTGTTTTCCTTCCCCCTGAAGAGCCTTGTACTGTTGTTTAACCAGCTGAGCCATGCAAATTTTTTAAAATAATGTAGCCAACATTTTAAATGTTTTAGAGTGGCAAGTCTTATTGTTTGGGGATTTTTTTTTCTGCCATGTAGCCAGAGGTCACATTTCTTATGTTTTCTTTGCTCTCTTAGCATTTAACAATTAGGAGAGATCTGCTTCCTCTTTTGATGCAGTGCTAGACCCCCAAAGTAACTATCTTTTTTATTACTGAGTAAAAATCTCAGAAGACAAGAGGCAGATATTGGAAGGGTATATTTCTTCTATCTTAAATAAAGACACAAGTAATCAAATGCCATATTTACTTTCACTAGCATATTTGAGGCCTTATGGCTTCTCTCCTTAATGCTGAATTTCAAGATCTGAACATTAAAAAAAAAACCAAACACCACTCAGCCTCCGTGCCCCTGTCCTACCAGTCTGGGAAGAGTTGATAAAAGATGCCTTCACAATCAAGCACTATCAGAGTTTCTATACCTTGAAGTAAACTTCCTCTACCCTTGATACCTAGTATGATTAACAATAATGACACACAATTACAATTTTACCTTTCTCATAGGTTATAGATCTCAACTCTCTATCAAAGATTTTACAACATAGCAACGTGTAAAATTTCTCATGACATAATACAAAATAAAGACATACCATTCTTTGTTCCATTCTAGTGTTATAAACCTGAAAATAAATGATCACATGGAAATGCAGTCTAAATTCTGCTTTATCAAGGTCTCCCAATGGCAGTTTAAGTCCATGTAGGAAGCATCACAGATGGCAAGTGGCCAAGAAAGCCACCAGCTGTCTTCCTTATAACTGTTCCAAATTCCCTTGTCTGTCTTGACTAGAAAGCAGAAGCACGCCTCTCTTGAAATCCATTTTCCTTCCACCTCTAAGGAAGAGTTTTCTCCGCATCTGGTAATCTGCCCCCATGTGACCCCAGGATCAACTAGGAAAATGCTTTATATTGCAGGCATTTAAGAAATTCTTATTGATGGGATACTGGAAATATAACTTGATTAAAAAGATATTGAAAGTATTTTTAATTATTCTTAAATAAGACTTCCTATAGGATAAATCTTGGTTGTTAAGTTTATCTGAAATGAAATCAGTTTGAACAGTATGAAAATCAACTTTAGAAATGAATTTAGGGACATGCAATTCAACTTCCCATCCAATATCTGGTTTCCTTATGCTACATTTCCAATAGCCATTGAACATATTCTATCCAGCAGAACTTTCCACTTCATAATATGTTCAAGTACATTTCTGAACTGTTTCAAAAGTTCACATAGTGCTGGAATCTTCCTGCTTTTAATTTTTGCCCATAGTTATAGTTCTGGTCTCTGGAACTACTATATGGTTAAATGAGTAATTTAGTTTCTCTAAGATAAATTTCATTCCATGCTACAAATTTAATATATTTCTGTTACTCTACGAGTACAAAGTGTGAAAGCTTTTCACAAGGTACAAGATATCCTTACCCAGTTCATAAGTATGTCTGAGCCTTAAATCTTAAAGAGAAAATACATATCAGTCCTTACCACTGAAAGCTCTGGAAGGTAAGGAGTTAACTCCTGCACACTATAGGGAATAAAGAATTCCAAGTGCTCACCTTCTAGCTTTCAATTGTAAAATTCATGTATAAATTCCTAATAAAATATTCTTTTCTTATCTTTTGATACAATCCCCCCTCCTTCAGTTTTAAATACCACCCTTTTTTCTCAAGAACCAGCAAGTAGGAAGAAGAGGTTTCAACTGCAATTTATTGTTCATTATGTTTACATCTTCTTCGTGGAGATAATTCATATATTTAAAACATCCTCAAACATTTACAAGGCATTATCACTAAATAACTGACATTTTACTGCCAAAGTTATGACTACCTACATCACTGGAGTTCTTTCTTCTTACTTTTTTTCAAATAGCACTGATAAACTAGTGGAAGCAATTTCCCTTCTTTATGAAGCCTATAAGTGTCAGTTGCACCACCAATAAAAGTTCCATTGACAAATATTCTTGGAACCTGTTGGATAAACAAAAGATAGATTAAATGGCTTTCCCCTAGTGTCAGAACTATAAGATCGTTTCACATAATAATAGACATTCATACTCTGGGTTCTTTTATGAGGCAGGCAACACACTAAGCTCTTTCACAAATTATCTCTTTAAATCTTTAAGTATTACTTTTAGCCCTATTTTGGAGGAAAATGAAGCACAATAACTTGCCCAAGGTCACCATGATAATAAATAATAAAGCTGGAATTCAAATCCAAGATAATCTGATTCTAAAATCCTTCTTCCTAGTTACTATGGTATATCAAAGGCAATCTAAAGCAGTCTCTAATTATTAATATTAAGTAGTTATTTCTTGCATTTCTTTACTAAAGGGGAAGAGTACACTATAAACTTGTTCCATGTACATAAAAACAAAAAGGAAAGTGGTAACACTGCATATCTTTCTGATTATGCATACAGTGGAAAAACCTACCAATTTCAGGAGTCTGGAAACACGGAGCATTAAAGCACTCCTATTAGCACAGTAATTGAAGACCAACCCCTGCTCTGTGTTGCCCAAGTAAAGAGAAGAAGAACACTTTTATCCTGCAATACCAGAGCTCCAAGAGGGCCTTAAAGATCCATAGACAAGTGCTCATGACATTTCCCCACCCACCCGTCAAAACACACACACACATACACATTGAGAATACAAATAAAATGAATTAACTCTGATGTTTCCTATTCTAAGAATCTGTTTCCCAGATGTGCAGTTTCTTTATCAATTTATATTGATAAAGCTTTCTAACACATCCTATTAAAGAGGAACAAAACCATAGAAGATATACTCACAGTTCTTTCACCAGTCATTTTGTAAAGAGCATCTTGAAACTGGCCTCCATATTCAAGCATGTCCAATTCTACCACTTTATAATTAACATTCATGTCATGGAAAAGCTTTTTTGCCATTGTACAGTAAGAACAGGATGTTTTTGAGAAAATCACCACACAATTATCAGAAATTGTTTCCTGAAACAAATCCCCCCCCCCAAAAATTATTTTAATTCTAGACATTATCTTTTGGAAAATAATCATGATATAATGGAAAGGGTATGGATTTTGGAGTTACATAATTCAGGAATCAAACTAAGTCTCTATCATCTACTTTCTCATCTGTAGATTGAGGATATTCATTTCACAGAAATGTTATTAGGAAAAAAAGATTAGCAAATAGAATGTGCTTGGTATGGAGTAATAACAATAATAGTAATATTAACTATAGCCAATTCATGCATAGCAAACATTTCTGTAAGCTAGGAACTTTTCTCAACAGTTTACTAAGTCACTTAAACCTCACTACAAGCCTGAGATAGGTCCTATTTTATTTATTCCCATTTTGCAGATGAGGAAAGTGAGGTTCAGAGGAAGATAAATAACTTGTTCATAGTCTGCAGTAAATAAATGAAAGAGCTGGGACTTAAACCCAGGCAAATCTAACTCTACAGTCCATGCACCTAATCTCTGTTATACTGCTTCTCAAATTTCAGCAGGTGTTCAGAAGTTAACTCCTTACCTTCTTTAACTTTCAATGGAATGATGTGTGGGTTCTCTTTAAAATGAAAGGCATCCACTGAACCAGGTATAAACAAGAGCTTACCTCTCCACTCCCATCCCTTCCTATATGCCCTTTACAGTGTAAAAGCTGTCATTCCTGTATCGATAAGGCGTTTTTGTATTGGTTGTACAGGAAATCTACTTCCAGAAACGCTGATTCAATGAGTCTGAATAAGTGTTTAAAAAACCTTCCCAAACGATTTTTTTTTCCTAACATGCAAATATAATATTATTCATACAGAAGACACTGGTACAACAACAACAAAACTTACAAAAAAAACCAACCCTTACCACAGCCTTAAAGTATAGTCTCTGTTCTTAGTACTTTTTTTCTTTATAATTTTTTATCGTTATTTTTGCAAGCCTGTTTTTTATGATCCTAGATGACTCTTAATGATCATTGTCAGCATGATTTGGAAACTACTTTCTAGGCCTTTACTACAATGACCATGAGACTCTGCTATGCATCCTTGTAGCCTGTTAAGTTGTTTTTGTTTTGGTTTGGTTTCTAAATATATTAATGTCTGGGTCCTTCAAAGATTTTGAATGGGCAGGTTTAGCACCCAGGCATTTGTCTAGCTTGTTCTTATGCGGTGGGTAATAAGCAGCACCTTCAAGATGAAGGCCAAAAAAAAAAAACAAAGTACAATATCCAGGCAAAGAGCTTCAGAAGTTATACCCACCCTTGGGTATCAGAAGGGTCCTGGGTTTTAACCTAGCTGTCTGCAAGTTGGTATATGTTTATGCTTTCCCTTCTGTGTACTTATCATATTTAGTAGAAAAGTCTATCTCAAGGAGGGTCAGCTATACTAGAGATGTATTAATGAATCCATTTGACAGATGACAGAACTGAGACTGAGAGGTTCACAATACTGAGATTTAACCCAACTTCGTCACAACACCAAAGCCAGTGCTCTTTCCTCCCTCATGCTGCCTCAGCTTACAGGCAAACTGAGACCATTGTTTAGAGAGAGATGAGCATTCAGGGTACTGACATGGAGTAGAAACACTGATGAAGAGATACCAAAGTGAGCTGACACTCAAGACCACAGTGTCAGGGCTTCCTGAACCCTCTTCCCATCTTTTCTCAAGCTCGCCCTTGCTACATATTTCATAATGGTGTGTATTTATTTTAAAAGAGGTAATTCCCTCACAAAAGATTTCTAGCATTACTGTTACATTGAACAGCTAGGAGTCTAGCCAAATCAGTTAAAAGCTTTTGTATATGGCGGTAGTGGGCAGTAAGCAAAAGGAAAAAAAAAACAAAAAAAAAACATGTCATAGGCTTCCTGGGAAGAAAAACATACATATAAGAGAAATTTTCTGAGGCAGAATTAGCTAAGTTTTTCAGGGAAAGACAAAGAAAAACAAGAGAGTACAGAAGTGTATAGCACTCCTAAGAGCATCGTACATGGAGTAACCACCGCATACTAGGTTCTGCATTAAGGAAGAAAGCTATTAAGCAGTTACCCAGGCCAAAATCAAATAGGATCCCTAGCCAACGGCAGCCTGACTGGTACCAACAGTGGACCTGAGGTGGAAATGATGAAAAGGAAGACCGGACCTCAGAGATCCAACTTAGAGTGAGTGAAGACTTTATTCAGAACATGTCTCATGACTTTTTTTCTTTTTCAGTTGGGGTCTCTGACACCCAGCTAGCGTGCAGTGGCACGATCACAGCTCATGGCAGCCTCAACCTCATAGGCTCAGGTGATCCTTCTGCCTCAGCTTCCTGAGTAACGAGGACTACAGGCATGCACCACCATGCCCGGCAATTTTTAAAAATTATTATAGAGACGAAGTCTTGCTATGTGTCTCAGGCTGGTCACGAACTCTTGGACTCAAGTAATTCTCTCTGCTTCCACCTCCCCAAGTGCTGGGATTACAGGTGTGAGCCACCACGCCTGGCCTATCTCATACATTTTGAATACTAAAATGATGTAACACTTTTTAGTCACATCAATGTTTTTTTTTTGAAAGCAGGATTTATTGAGAGGACAGAAAAGCTCCCACCGTGGGAGGGGACCCGAGGGGGGTTGCCCCACATCAATTATTTTGTAGCAGATTTTAAAATAAATATTTAGTAATTCATTTTCTGACCTATATCATTTGGTTATTAAATAAGCATATTAAATATGAAAGACACAATTATTTTTTCACAGAGAAAAGTTTTCTCCATCTCCCACATCACTTACTTGGATCTGATTCACAGGAGTAGCTGGTAACTTCCCCAAAGATGATGTGCTGTTCCCCATCCTAAAAGGAATTAAAAAGGGCAATGAAATTTATTAAGCATTAAAGATAATTGATCATATAAGTTCTACTTGAAGATAGCTTGATATACAAATATATCCAAACTTAAAAAATAGGAAAAAAGTACTTATTACCAGTACAAAATATCAATTTTCAAAGTATGAGTTTTACTAGCCCAAAAGGGTCTGTGTACTTCTCAATACCCTTAATTATTTGAAATAATCATATTTACTATGCTTAAAGCTTGATACGGTCTTATTTATGACCATGAAATTTCAAATATTCCACCCTATGCCATATGACCTGACCACCAATTAAAAATATATAGTTTCTATTTTCTCACTAAAACATGTCAAAACTCCATAAACAGTCTGTGAAGCAGGGAACCTATAAAGATGTAAAGATTTTAAGGAAACTATCTCCACCACAACAGTATATAACTCAAAATTTCTCAGTCTGTAAAGTGAGAACAATTATTACTCCCACTTCTTAAAGCGTTTTGTAAGGATTAAATGAATTGATATACAGAAAGCAGAACAGTGCTTTACACATAGTAAATGTTCAATAACCCTTGACATTACTACTATTATTTCCTGATTACAGGACCCCTCATTATCTCAGTATTTATTATCCAGAACCTAGCTGTTGAGAGCTTGTAAAAGGAGGCATTCATTGTTAGGAAAATATTTACTAAAAAATCAACCATGGCCAAATGCAGTGGTTCATGATTATAATCTCAGCACTTTGGGAGGCTGAGGAGGGAGGACTGCTTAAGCCCAGAAATTCCAGACAAGCCTGGACAACACAGTGAGATCTCATCTCAACAAAAAAAAGTTTTAAAAATTAGCCAGGTATGGTAGTGCATGCCTGTAGTCCCAACTACTTGGGAAGCTGAGGCAGGAGGATTGCTTGAGGGCCCAGGAAGTCAAGGTTGAGGTAAGTCATGATTACACCATTGCACTCCAACTTGGGTGAGAGTGAAACTTGGATTTAAAAAAAAGGAAGAAAGAAAAAAGACCAGCTTAACATAAAATCTCGTTGTTTATTCCTAGAACCTTTCTTTCCCCATCCACTCATCTTTCTTGGTCAGTCAGGCCATAATGCATTGTTGGAATGACATCAAACACCATGATACAAACTAACTGCACAGTGAAATTACAAATTTTTCAACAGGATTCTGAGATATACTAGATGTTTCAAAAGAGAATTACTCGAATACCTAAGGAAAAAGAAAGTAAAGATTTGAATCTTCATATAATTTTTAAAATACTATCCTTAAGATTGTGTTGCAAAACTCAAATGTTCTTCCTTCAAATCAATATTTTATTCATTGGTGAATGCACTTAAATTTTAAATATTCTTAAATATAAAAGTTAAGCTCCTTTTTAAAATGTTTTGTTTCATTTTTTCAAAGGTCCCAACAAAACTTTTTTAACTGTATAGCATGAAATTTGAGTTCCATTTTAAGTGAATCCACTCTAAATGGCTTTTTCCAGCACAAGATATCTCTGGATGATGAGAATCCGCTCTATACAGTAGTCCCCCCTTATACACAGTTTCAGTACCTTAGTCAACCATGGTCCAAAAATATTAAGTGGAAAATTCAAGAAATAAACAATTCATAAGTTTAAGTTCTGAGGAGCATGATGACACCTCAACCAGTCTCACTCCTTTTCACCAGAGGTGTGAAACTTCCCTTTGTCCAGCATACTCACACTGTAAACACTAGACACCCACTAGTCACTTTATAGCCCACTGGTCACTTAGAAGCCATCTCAGTGATCAGACGGACTGTCATGATATTGTGGTGCTTGTGTCCAAGTCACCCTTACTTATTTTACTTAATAATGGCCCCAAAGAGCAAGAGTAAGGGTGCCAGCAATTTGGATATCCCAAATTGTTTCCTTTAAGTTTCAGGGTGAAAGTTCTCCATTTAATAGGGAAAAAAATAAGATCATATGCTGAGATTGCTAAGATCTGCAATAAGAACAAATCTTCGAAACATGAAATTATGAAAAAGAAAAAAGAAATCTGTGCTAGTTTTGCTGTTGTGCATCAAACTGCAAGTTATAGCCACAGTGTGCAATAAATGTTTAGTTAAGACATAAAAGGCATTGTGGAGAAATGAACAGAAAACTTGTTCTGGTGGACAGCAACGTGTTACACCACAAAACACTGAGTCTACATGAAGATTCAGCAGGGGATCTCTTGAAGCGAGTGTCTTGTTATTAAAGCAATTGTTCTATTTTATTTTTAGCTACTGTTAATCTCTTACTCTGTATAATTTATAAATTAAACATCATAGGTATGTATGTTTAGGAAAAAGCATAGCAAATATAGAGTTCAGTACTACCGTGGTTTCAAGCATTCACCCAGGTCTTGAAACATATCCTAAAGGATGAGGGGAGACTACTATAAAACAATACCAGCACACTTAGAATAAAGAAGCTGTAACAACCATCACCTTCAGTTATAACAAAGACGAGTAAGACAGTGCTACAGCAATTAAACATCATAACTACCCAACGTTTACAATCTAGTAGTCCTTGCTTCCCAATAGATTAGCAAGGAAACCCCCATAACAAACAAACAATAAAGGTCCCAGTGCTTAACTCAGGAAGGGGTTAGTAGTAGTGAGCTAAGGAGACTGCAGCCACCTTGGGAGGAAAGCGCACTTTTAAGAAAAAAACAAGCTGAGTTCCTGAAGCCTAAATTGGTAAAGAAAAGATCTGGCAGTGCTGACCTGGGCCTAAGGAAGAGCGCTGGTGGAATAAATCGCAATCTGTATTTGGTTTACCAACTAAGAAAACAAGTCCTTTTCATCTCAAGTCCAGCATTTAACTGTCATCCCCAAACCAGCTATCACAGCATTTACTGTAGAAGCAACACCAGTAGAACTTTCATAAAAGAATGTTTTCTTGGGTAGTATGAGGAGGGAGGAGGTGCAATCTGAAATATTATCCTCTTCCCTGCCAACTAAAATGAGTTTCTGGAAGGCACCCTTTCCCTTCAATTTCTAGTTGACTTTGGTAAAAAGCTGTCACCTATAAAGAAAAGACACATCCAAGGAGGAAGTGCACAATAAACATGCAATTTCAACATTGATGAAGCACCAACTGGTCATGCTACGTTCATGAAGCGCCTAGCATGTGCGAAGTATACTAAGTGCCATATGCCCCAGGGACACATACCAGAACAACACTGCAGAGCCTCCAGGATTTGTCAGTCAATTAGTTAACATGCGATCCGAGAGCTAATCAAGAGTTCCTAAAGTCTTAAAAACTGGTGAGAGTACCCAGATCAAGTGGGTGGGAAGAGACACCCTCCCCGTCAAGGGACCGCGCGGTGGCTGCCGCGGAGAAGCGAGTCGGGCGCGGGCAGTCACAGCAGCGGCCGGGCCCCGTGTCTTCCAGCCGCGGGCACTCGAAACAAGGAAGTGCAGGAAAGCACAGCCCTCGACCGAGCCCGGGCGACATCAGCGTTACTCAAGGTCCCTGTCCTCAAAGCCTGCGCCATTCAGTAGGAGTCGTCCTCCTCACTTCCCGCGGCAGGGTTGCCACGCTGAAGATAAAAACACGGGACGCCGAAAAAATGAGAAGCTCAGGTAAACAAGGAATACGCGTGTCAAGTATGTCCACTGCAGTATCTGGGACACACTCAGCCCAAAAGTCATTCGCTCCGGGAATCCTGGTCCACCAGGGCGTCTTGTGTTTCCTCTCCCCCAGCTGGACGGCCCAAGCGAACACGACTGAGTCCGTCTCAGCCCGAGTCCCGGGACCCCGAGGCAGCGCCACAGCCCAGGGCAGCCCTCCCGCCCCGCGGCCGGGCCCTCGCTGGGCAGGACCCGGGGCCCGCTCCGCGCCGGCGGGGCGCCGCCGCCCGCCCACGCCCCCACGCCCCCGAGAGGCCCGCGCGCCGCGCCGCCCCGGCCCCGGGCACCGTACCCCGAGGCCGCAGCTCCCGCCGCCGCGCCGAGCCGCGTCCCCGCCAGCGCCGCGCGGCGCGCGTGCATGGTCCGGCCCCGGGACGGCCGGGAGCCGAGGCGCCGGCGTTCGCCGCGCCCGGGCGCCCGCCTCCGCCGCCGGCCCCGCCCGGCCGGGCCCCGGGGCCTCCCGCGCCGCCGCCGGCCTCCTCCGCGCGGCCGCTCGCGGCGCCTCGCCGTCGCCGCGCGCGTCGTCCTGGCGAGCGCCGCCCGGGCGAGCTTCCCGCGAGCGGCCGCCGGCGCGCCCGCCCACGCGCCCGCCGACGCGCCCGCCGGCCTCCGGGTTCTCCGAGCCCCGCCCCTCGGGAAGCGTCGCCGCGCCGCGCCCGCCCGGGAGGACGCCGCCTGAGGAGGGAGCTCAGCAGGCTGGAGGCGCGGTGAGGAGAGCACGTGGACTGCGCGAAGCAGAAGCCGAGCGCCTGGGACGTGACCGGCTTCCTGCCGGGCGGGTTTCCGTGTGAATGAAGTTGGCGCCTCCGCGTGTCGTCTTCGCATTAGGCCGTGGTCGAGAGCCCTTGTCCACCATGGGAATGCTGAGTTCTGCGTTCAGAATTAAAAGTAATCCAGTGTTGAGCATTTATTCCAAAGAAAACAAATATTGTTTTCCAAAAAGTGGGAAAACGAAAGAAAATAATACAGCCCAGAGATGTTTCACCGTGGCTTGAAAATGGGCGGGTGCTGCTAATGATAAGACGGCCCGAGCCATTCAGTGACGGCAATAATAGCCCCTTGTGCGTCACTGTATAGTCAGGTGCGTCCGTCTTTATTTCAGTTCACTGAGGACACTGAAATCTGTTAAGGCCGAATGGTTTATCTAAAATTCTAAACAATTATTACAACAATCCAGACCTGTTTTTGTTTCTTCACGTTCAACTAAGTATAAAATTCATGGTACCAAGGTACAAAATAACTTCGGTTTCTGACAGTTCTTTTTCTATCTTAGACGGGCTATGTTTGATTATTTCATAAAAGGATGGAAATGAGTTGCAAAAATAAATTTCCCCAAAGTGTATAAAGTCATTCTTCAAAAATACAAATTTAACTTTAAAAATTATCTATTTATAGCGTTGTGGGTTTTTTTCATTAAAAATGCTGTTTGAGAAATTTACTATGTTATTTTTGTTTTGAAGTAGAATTTTACCTTATTGTCTCACATTGTTTTACAAAATAAAGATCCGTATAAGGTAAAGCAATCGTGTTGTAATTTAATTTTGGGACATTACAGATGGACGATCTTAAACACAAAATTCACTGGACAAGTTTTTTTTAAAGGACTCCAGAATGCAGTTACTTCAGGCAAAAGTGTTATGCCTGAATTAAGTATAATATGCTGATAAATATATTAAATAATACATTGGTAAATATCTGGGTAATGTTCAACTTCTTTGTACATCATGGGGTAGCTACAGAAGTGATGATGTTTGGCCATCGTTGTGAACACTACAGTTGCACATTAAGAAGTATGTTGGTTGAGAGGCGGAGGTGAGAGAATTGCCTGAGTCAAGGGGTTCGAGACCAGCCTGAGTAACTTGATGAGCCCTCGTCTCTACAAAAAAAAATTAGCCGGGCTTGATGGCACACACCTGTGATTCCAGCTACTTGGAAGGCTGAGGTAGAAGGATCGCCTGAGCTCAGCAGGTCGAGACACAGCACTCCAGCCTGGGCAACAAAGTGCGACTCCTACTCAAAGAAAAATGTTGGCAGAGAGTAGAATGATGGCTGCCAGGGCCTGGGGAAAGGAAGAAATGGGGAGATGGTGCTCAAAGGTTACAGAGTTTAAATTATGCAAAATTTATGTTCTAGAGAGCTAAGGTACAGCAAGATGACTACAGTTAAGAATATTGTTGTGTACCTAAAATTCACTAAGAGAGATCTTATGTGTTCTCACAAAAAGCGAGGGAGAGAGAGAGAATAGTAAATGTGAGAAGTGGTGAATGTATTAATTAGATTGCTGTGGTAATTGTTGTGCAATGTATACTGCTTTAATTTTAATGTTTGCCTCCTCTAAAACTCATGTTGTAACTTAGTCTCCAGTGTGGCAGTATTGAGAAACCTTTTAAGAGGTCGTGAGGGGGGCCCAAGTGTGAATGAGCGGACTTAATAGTTTATCATGGGAGTAGAACTGCTGGCTTGATAAGAAGAGGAAGAGATTCCAAGCTAGCATGCTCAGCCCTCTTGCCACATTGTGTCCTGCACCACTTCGTGACAATGCAGAGTTCCCACCAGCGAGGAAGCTCTCACCAGAAGTGGCCTCTTGACCTTGTACTTCTCAGCCTCCATTACTGTAGGAAATAAATTTTGATTCTTTATAAATTACCCAGTTTCAGGCATTCTGTTATAAGTAACAGAAAACAGGTCAAGACCTACACACACATTAAAATATCAAGTTGTACATTTTACAATTAAATAAGTGAAATAAAATGCATTATAAATAAATTCACAGTAGAATTTTTTTTTTTTTTTTTGAGTCGGAGTCTCACTCTGTCACCCAGGCTGGAGTGAGATGGCACGCTCATGGCCACTGCATCTTCGACTTGCTGGGCCCAGGTAATCCTTTCGCCTCAGCCTTCCAAGTAGCTGGAACTACAGGTGCGTGCTACCATGGCTGAATTATTTTTTGATTTGTTGTAGAGATGAGATCTCACCAAGTTGCCCGGGCTGGTCTCGAACCCCTTAGCTTAGGCAATCCTCTTGCCTCGGCTTCCCAAAGTGCTGGGAGTATAGGCTTGAGCCATCGTACCCAGCCACACAGTGGAAATTTAATAACATTTGTTAGAACATGAGACTGACAATTTTCAGAGGAAAGGAACTATGATGATCTTGTTATTCACACTGAATTGGTTAACTTAACATTTAATGATTTCTGCAATACAAAATGGGAGAGAAAGCGGCAATGCAATAGGAAGGTATCTGCTTAAACTCCTTTGACTCCATTCTAGCTCCTTTTTATCTCATCAAACGGCTTATTAAATAAGCCTTCTTTGATAATATAGAAAATAGTTAATACATCCTGTATTTTGCCTGCCACTTACTGCTTTATTTTCCTACGGGGTGTTTATCTCCTCTTGACATTGTAGGTATGTTTATGTGTATTACCTGTCTTCCCAAAGAATGTCAGCTCCATAGAGGCAGGGGTCTCAACTATTTGGTTCACTATAGGATTTCCAAGTGCTAGAACTGGGCATACTATGTTGCAGACATTAATAAATACCTGATGAATGCATGAATCATTTCATTACATTTTAGTACAGAACATAATTTAGCTGTTGTCAAAAACAAATTCTTTTGAAAAGTAATAAAATGTATATTACAGTATCTTATACCTTATGTTACAGTATCTTGTGATTATTTCACTATTGTTAACCTAACATTTTAGTTCTATTTCACAGGTCATAGAAAAGGTTCTTAACTCTAGCATTTCAGAAAAAATCATTTTACCATTTTCTTGTCCAAACCAGATGCTCTAGTTCCTTCTAAGAATGTACAAAGTGAGATAAATGCCATTAGTAACTGTCTGATCTCTAAATTATCAAATAAAATTGTTAAGAATATACGTTGTTTATTAATTATCATCATTGCTCTTATTTAGTGTTGTATTTAAATACTGATGTTTTCAAAAACAAGAGATTATTATTTTGTGTAAGCCCAAAACTATCAAGTGGAAAGATGACATGGGTCCTACAATTAAACAACTGTGCAATTCTTAAACGAAAAATCTGCTGTTATGAATAAAACTTCAAAATACAAATTCTCCTTTAGTGATAATAATAAAAAACATTCAATTGTGATGTTTTCATTTTATAATACTTGTCATCACGTTTCATGCCACTTTACTTATTTACCTTGATACAAAGTAGATCCATTTAGTATGGGTTCTTCATTTATTTCATATCATATTTTCTAAGTTTTTCCAAATAATTTCATTTTTTTGAAAGCAAACAAAAATAAAAACTATGTATTTAAAAGAACACAGTTATAATTCAAAACCAAAGAGGCTGCACTCAGAAAGTAATCTCCCACTGTAAAAATAGACAATCCAAATGAGACTAAGTAGAGCTTGCTATAACAAGGTAGTCAGCCGCCATAATTTGCAGTTTGACAGTGACTCAGAGGCAGGCGGAGGAGTAAGCTTTCTCGTGAGAAAAAAAGGGAAGGATTCAGGTATGCCCTGATTGGAGGTTGTTGGCATGAGTAAGCTGAAGGCAGGCCAACTGGAAAGGAAGCATCCTATATGATTGGTTTGGGAAGTATGTTTGGAAAGTTGGCTGTCATGTTCTGGTCCGTTTACTGCAACAGGTATGGGTCAGAGTTCTATGGATACATATAGATACAACTCTTTCATTCAGTAAATTTTATGTACCTGTCATGTGCCAGGCACAGTAGTGAACACTTCAGAAAGAACACTATCATTCATGAAAATCTAGACCACATAAAAGCAGAATCTGGTTGACTTTGAGGATTTGGGAAGGCATATCAGAGGAAGTAACTTCTAACCTCAGATTTTAACAAGACAAGGGGAGGGGAGGGAAAGGAGAGAAGGGGAAGAGGGATCCAGGTGATGAAGAAGAAAAAGGTATTATATGCTTTCCATATGGAATAGTTTTAATTTAATCTGATTTGAAATTTAGCTCTTTTTAATATGTTGGCTTAAAAAAGCAAACATGAACTGGGCACCATGGCTCACGCCTGTAATCCCAGCACTTTGGGAGGCCCAGACAGGAGGATTGCTGGGTCCAAGAGTTCGAGGCAACATAGTGAGACCTCATCTCTATAAAACATCAAAAAATTAGCAGGGCATGATGGCATGCACCTGTAGTCCCAGCTACTCAGGAGACTGAGGTGAAAACAGCACCTGAGTCCAGGAGTTCAAGGTTGTGGTGAGCTGAGATCATGCCACTGCACTCCAACCTGGGACCCGCAACTCAAAAAAAAAAAAAAAAGCAAACATACTTTTAAAATCTATGTTGAGCAAACAACAAATCCAGTTCTGTCTTATGCTTTAATTTTTTCCCCCTCTTCTTTTCCTCTGTTTGGCAAAAGCTATTAGATATTCTTTAAAGTTTTGATTGACTTGCCAGTCTCCATAATCATGTGAGTTAATTCTTCTTAATAAAACTCACTTCTCTGGAGACCCTTATACAGCATCCAACTGTTATTTTATCAAAGATAAGAAAATGGTTCAATTTCTCTTTTCAAAAATATTTATGTCCTTAAGGTCCCAAGGAAATAAAAGTTTACTTAACGAGTCTCTAATTCCTTTTTCCTATAAAATTCCTTAAGCATTCCAAGTCACTAATTGCAGAAACCAATGGATAAGATTAGAATCTGTTCTGCAGAGGACCTTCATAGCACTAATTCCTTTTGTTCTGAAAGATGAGAATGGTGTGGCCTGGAGAAATTTTCTGACCTACTAAAGAGCACACACTATTCAAGGACAGAATACAGATTGAAACGTTCCTGTTCTCATTTTGAGTGCAATGCTTAAAGTGAATTTTAAATACTCTTCATTTGAATTGCATATTTTATCATTTCTGGAATCTTCAAAGAAGAATGTAAGTAGAATTATGGAGAAAAAAATTTTCTGAAGAGAGGGCACAGTCAATAGCATCAAAAGTGGGGGAAAAACTTGTTTTTATTGATGTATGGGATACTGCATTTGAATGACTCATAAAAACTCATTTAGCAAACAGCTTACTTGGGAACTACACACTTTCTTAGCAACCCTGTGAAATAGTTACATTTTTACCCCTATTTTACATATAAAGCATCCCAAGCACTAAGTGTAACTTGCTAAGTTTATACAGTTATAGACTAGGCTTTTCATTCAGGGATTCTGATTCTAGAGCCTAGGTTCTCAAGAACTACACTATATTACTCTCACAGTGAAATATTTCTGTCTCTAATTAGTGAAGAAAAACTTGGCCAAGGCTACACGTGAGTGTTGGAAATGAGATTTGATTACAAGCTCTTTAGTTCCAGTGTCACCACAGTTCCACAATATTACAAGGACCAAACATAGAACAAAAACCTGTCAAGCTGTTTGCTGTAAAGTGTAAACCTAACGGGATCTGAGATGGACACAGTTGGCACTATAGTACTAAGAGAACTCAGTTCAGCCCTCCAGCTACTCATAGACAAAGAGAAAAGCAGCCTCTGTCATCCAGGATCTGGATTGGAACTAGCAGCTGGACCATGATGTTTTCCTGTTAAATACAAATACATTCAGCATACCAACAATCAGATATAACCACTCTGTGACCATAACGAATCAAAACAATATCACTCAGTAATAATATCTGAACACAGATCCCATAATGACCATTATAAGTGACTGCTGCTTTCTTGAAAATTCTATCTTTGGCCTCACTTTGTTCTCCTCACTCATCCACCTCATTTTTTTAGATAAAAAAAATACAACTCTGTATGTCTAATTGGTCATGGGTCGGAGTTCTATTGTCATATATAGTCTGACCATTATCCATTTGTACATTCAGTCTCTCCCCATTAAATGATAGGATTCCACAAAGAGTTAAACTCTTTTTACTGAATTCAGCAAATTTTATGTGCCTACCATGCATCAGGCACTGCAGTGAACAGTACAGAAATGATACTAGCATTCGTGGAAATCTAGGAGAATACCTAAGAGGAAACTCTGGATAGAATTTGAGGATTTGAGAAGGCATACCAGAGAAAGTAACTGAGTTTGAAGAGGAATGGTTTTAACATTTCTAAAGAGCTAAACAAACAAAACATAATATGTGAATGAGACCATATGCAGCTCACAAAGTCTGAGATATTTTTCTATCTGGCCCTTTACAGAATAAGTTTACCAATTTCTGTTCTAGAGAAAATTAAAATATTCATAAAATTACCCTCATTTCATTACAGAAACCAATGCAGAGCAAAGGCCCATATCTTGTATGCTCTCCAGAATTACCCAACACAAGCACAAAATTAAGTTTCTAGTTTAATACCCCTTTTAGAATTAATGTACAGATATACATAATTTGGGGTCTCCCTCATAGCAGTCAATAAACCCACTTTGACTATGATATTGTGTCAAGAACAGGGGTCTGCCAGGTGTGGAGGCTCACACCTGCAATCCCAGCATTTTGGGAGGCAGAGGCGAGAAGATTGCCTGAGTCCATGGGTTCGAGACCAGCCTGGGCAACTTGGTCTCTACAATAAATAAGTTTTAAAAATGAGCTGGGTGTGGTGGCGCGTGCCTGTGGTTCCAGCTACTTGGAAAGCTGAGGCAAAAGGATCACCTGAGCCCAGCAGGCTGAGGCTGCAGTGGCTGTGAGTGTGCCACTGCACTCCAGCCTGGGAGACAGAGTGAGAACCTGACTCAAAAAAAAAAAAAGAAACAACAGGGATCAGTAAACTGGAGTCAATATCTGTCTGTGGACTGTTTTAGTGTGGCCTAAAAGCTAAGAATGATTTTTACATTTTAAAGGATGGTTTCAAAACAAATCAATAAAGAAAAATATGTGACAGAGACCATATATAGCCCATGATTTCTGAAATATTTACTATCTGGTCCTTTATAAGAGAAAATTGCCACTTTCTTGTCAAGAACTGTGAAGAGTCTGAGATTTTATTCTACTTGCAACCTGACAAAATAGTGTGCCACAGTTTCATGGATACTGACAAAGACACAAAACCCTTGAATCAAAGAAGAAGGACTTTATTACCGAAAGTGTAACAGTGAAATGGCAAAAGAGTAACATAAATAATTTCATTTTAGACTAGGGTAGTCTGGCCTCTGCTCATGTTTGCTTGTAGGCTAGAATAATTTTTAAAACTAAAAAGATTAACGTAAAATCAAGTATGCAGCTGTCGAGACTATCTCTGGGAATTGCAGGGGGTATATACACTTTGTTTTATTAAAGATTTAAAGGAACGTTGTGACCTGCCCAAGGATAAAGAAGATTCCCAACCTCCTTGGACCCTCACGGGTGCCCAGATGTCTGTGGCCATCAGTCACCTCTTGATCCCATAACAACCTGGTCATTATACAAAACATTAAGTTTTCCATTTGAGATATTCTTTCAGGTTCTATGTATCAATAAAACTACTGATGTCAGCTGGTGTGAAGGACCCCCATAAGAAGATGACTCGCCAAAGAATACAGTTTCCATATCCTGATGATTTCGTCCTTCTTACTCCAACCAGTCAATGACCCCAATTTTTCAGCCCCTCACCCTCTACGATCCCCTTGAAAACTCCAGTCCATGATTCTTTGTGGAGATGGCATTTGAGACATTACATACCATCTTCTCAGGTAGTCAGCTCTTAAATAGACCTGTCTTTCCTTTCACTATTTTTTTTTCTTTTAAGTCAGTGTCTCATTCTGTCATCCAGGCTAGAATGCAGTGGCATGATCATGGCTCACTACAGCCTTGACCTTCTGGGCTCAGGCAATCCTTCCACCTCAGTCTCACCAGTACCCAGGCCCACTGGTATGGACCACCACACAGGCTAGTATTTTTATTTTTTGTAGAGACAAGGTGTATGTTGCCCAGGTTGGTCTTGAACTCCTGGGCTCAAGCAATCCTCCTGCCTTTGCCTCTCAAAGTGCTGGGATTACAGGCATGAGCCACCACACCTGGCCTCCTTTCACCAATTTTTGTCTCTCAAGTTTGGCTTTAAGCATTGAGCATCTGGACCTGGGTCCGATTACAAAAGCAGTAGCCAGAGTGTATACATATTTGTACCGGTTTCCCAAGCCCCAGTTCCAACAGGAAAACATGGAGAGTCAGATGCCACCAGTTTACATAGTAGGTTGCTTTATAAGAGAAAAACCCAGGTCCATGGGTCCAGTACTTTTTGAGCAAGCAGCAAATATAGTGAGATGCCAGCAAGTCAGTCCCCTTCACCTGGAGAATAACCAGTAGCCATGCTTCAGTCACCCTGATGTATTTCGTTACTTATGTGATGAGATACAACAACTACCGAGGATCAGAAGATGACTAGCCTTGCAGTTCAGCACCCTCAACAAGAACTTGCAGGGATGCTCAGGGCCTATGGTGAACTACCCCTCCCCACAGTGTGCCCTTGGTGATGTTTGTTTGAAGGGTATTGAGAGAAGTGAAGTTTCCACCAAGATTCAGCTGAGACCCTTGCTACTGCAAACTAGGACCCTCAACTCTGTAGTGTGGATATATGGAATCTTGGGTCTCCTCCTCATTGAAGCCTCCAGGCCCACAGCATGGAGGTAATTTTAAGCACATTTGAACTCCAGTATTTTGTTGAAGTTCTTCACATTGGGTTTTATTTTGTTTCCCTAGGAATAAGGTCCCCAGGGATCCTTCCATTATCTGAGACTTGTACTGTTCCTTAGTGAAATAGTTTTTTAGCCTTCTAACATTTTTTCCCATGTATCTCTGTTTGTTTTGTTAAGTACAGGAAGAGTCTAGGCAGAGGTCCTGTAAGTCTATTCTTGTGCTAGCTCTGCGACCTGAGAAATTCAAAGTTGTCCTTAGACAGTACCTTTGTCTAGTCTCCATTAGAAATTATACAATAATATCCTCCTTAGTTTTGTCTTCGTATGCCTTCTTTGTATAATTTTACATGCTTAGAATCAGGAAGTTTATCCACCCTATGTTTGGTGATATTAGCCTTTGGCCCATATCTAAAGACAGTTTTAGGAAACATAGTCTTCTCAATTGAAATCTACCTCTTCCTTGCCTAAAACCTACTTTCCTTAATAATAATGTAAACTTATATGCTTATTTCTCTAACTGATACAATTTTACCAAGGGCAATTTGGGATTACAGTAGCTACTTTTGACAAGAACAAGATTGTTCATAAAAGAAGTGCTTCAGAACAAAAAGTCTTCCTTTACTATAATAACACAGTTTCATGTGTGTATATATTAAAATGAGTATTTCTGTATCTAAACTTTATCTTTTCACTTTTTTAGAGAAAGCATAATTAGTTTTTTAAGGTGGTAATTTTATATTTGTCTGGAGCTAATTCTCTCATTTTGTTCTGTTTCTCTGTTTTACTCATCTCTTAGAAAATTCTAAATATTAACTGATCAAAAAATGAACAAAAACATTCATTGTGTGCTCACTCCAAAAATATCTAGTCTAGATAAACAGTCATATAAAAGCAAAAAAAAAAAAGTCATCAAACTCTTTGAGTTTATTTTGTGAATCCTGAAAGTGTACCGAGTAGCCCTTGTTATCATACTTACAAGGCAAAGAAGATAAGGCCTTAGTTCCAGAATAAAAGAAAAACTTTTGGCATGAATCAGAATCTTTAAATTTTAATTCCACATAAAAGTAATGTCAGTATAATATTTTGCTTTGAACAGGACTAGGGATAAAAATAGCTCATGATTTAAACTTCCTAAGCCAGATGTGGTGGCTCACTCCTGTAATTCCAGCACTTTGGGAGGCCAAGGCAGGAGGACTGCTTGAGCCCAGGAGTTTGAGACCAGCCTAGTCAACATAGCAAGACTTTTTCTCTACAAAAACAAAAAACTAGCCAGGCATAGTAGAGTGCACCAGTGGTCCCAGCTACTCAGGAGGTTTAGGTGGAAAAAATAATTGCCTGAGCCCAGGAGGTTGCAGCTGCGGTGAGCCATGAGTGCCACTGCACTCTCACGTGAGTGAGAGTGAAACCTCGACTCAAAAAACAAAAAATAAAAACTTCCTAAATTTCCCATGTTGGTTTTAGAAGTTAAATAAATTACTATCGCTTCTATAACATGTTTAAGTTTACATATATGAATGTATATATATATATATGTGTGTGTATACATATATAAATAAAATACATGTAATTGTAGTCAATGAAATGAAATAGTAAAAACAGATATCTTTTTTAAGAATTTTATAAAATTCTTAGAGTGCTACAAATAATGATTTCATGTGTTAGCTAAAGTTGTAAATTCCAGATTCTTAACTATCTTTAAGACATTAAACAAGTGATTAAGTTAATTAATAAGTCATCATTCGATGCCTGAGCAATTTCTAAGTAAAAGACAGATATGTTCTGTTCCACATGTAAAGAAGTTAAAAGTCACCATTCTGTCCTAACATCAAATAAAAAGGTGAACATAATGAAAAATTAACAACTCTTCTTGGATCCATAAAAGAGGTGAAGACATTAGGGTAAACACCATCTCCAAGATTGGAGAGACAAGCAGACAAAGCAGGGAGTCACAGCGCATGCAAGCAGAGACTCAGTGGAAATGGTTGCAGGAACCGGTACCAGGATAAGAAAAATCAAAACTGTAATTAATGAATTGCTGGAAGTGCCATGGAGACAAATCTAAGAATTTAAAATTCCAGGGGGACTCAGTCTTGAGTGGGGGGCATCCACTTTTGTAAGTCTTACTGCCAGGAGCATGACTGAATTCTCACAGTAAACATGGGAGAAAAAATTCCCTTCTGTTTCCAGCAATGAAAGAGAAAAAGAAATATTTTAAAATGCACCAGAGCACTCTGCTCTTCTTTACAAAGCCTTCCCTCAGAAAAATCTAGTTAACCAAAGTACTTCGGTTTTATCAGAACGTAAGTGACCTGGGAGCAGGAAAATACCCAACTCTAGCCAGTGGTAGCCATCCTGCCCCAACTAAAAGCGCCTTCGTTGGGGGAGGGAGCTGAGGAGCACTTGTGAAGTCCATCGTCCAGAGGCATAGACTCACTAAAAAGCCTGACTGGAGTCTCACTCCGTCGCCCAGACTGGAGTGCAGCGGCCGCTCCGGCCACCGCAGCCTCGACCTGCTGGGCTCCGGCGATCCTTCCGCCTCCGCCTTCCGAGTGGCTGGAACTACAGGCGCCCGCTACCACGCCCGGCTGATTGTTTGATTTATTGTAGAGATGAGGTCTCGCCAAGTTGCCCAGGCGGGTCTTGAACCCTCAGGCTCAGGCAATCCACTCACCTCAGCCTCCCAAGGCGCGGGATTGCAGGCTGAGCCACCGAGCCCAGCTCTGATTGGTTTTTTAAGGTAGTAATTTTATATTTGTCTGAAGCCAACTCTCTCGTTTTGTTCCATTTCTGTTTTACTCGTCTCTGGTAGGTCTATGCACATAGAACTATAGAACACTTTCCCATTCCCACCTTACCACCATATTACTAAAGGCCTATTTACAACAGTTCCTTTTACCTCGTATATCATGTCTGGCTATCAAGAAAAAACATTATAAGGCACACTAAAAGGCAAAAAAGAGAATTTGGAGAGAAAGAAACATCATAGCAGGAAGGTTGGAATTATCAGACCAGAAATTTAAAACAATAATTAAATGCTAAGGGCCTTAATGGATAAAGTAGCCAGCATGCAAAAACAGATGGGCAATGTAAGCAGAGAAATGAACATTCCAAGAATGAATAAAAAAGAAATGCTCAAGATCAAAATACTGTAAGAGAAATAAAGAATGCCTTTGGCAGAGTGCGGTGGCTTACGCCTGTAATCACAGCACTTTGGGAATCAGAGACAGGATGATTGCTTGAGCCGAGGAGTTCGAGACCAGCCTAAGCAACATAGCGGACCACGTCGCTACAAAAAATTTAAAAATTATCCAGGTGTGGTGGTTTGCACACCTGTAGTCCGAGCTACTAGGGAGGCTGAGGCTGAAGGATCGCCTGAGCCCCCAGGAGGTCAGGACTGTGGAGCTGTGATCCTGCCACCGCACTCCAGCCTGGGCAGCAGAGTGAAATCCCAACTCGAAATAATAATAATAAAAAAACATTAAAAAATAAACAAAAAAGTTGGTTGTAATGGCTCACTCCTGTAATCCCAGCATTTTGGTAGGCCTCTGCTAGTGGATTGCTTGAGCTCTGGGCAACATAGTGAAACCTCCTCTATACAATAAATAAATAAATAAATAAGGTGAGTGTGGTGGCACGCGTGCCTGTAGTCCCAACGAAGTGAGATCCCCAACTCAAAAAGAGAAAGAAAAAAGCCTTAATAGTAGTGTTAAAAGAAAAATCTAAGATAAATTAAATTTCACAGAGTCTAACTGAGCAAAAAGTGATTTGTGAATCAATCAGCCTTCCAAACCAGCATAGGCTCAGATAGACTACAGTGTGATTTTCAGAAGCAGAGGTTCGTAGCCCCTGCAGTTTTGCCATTACTTCCAGTTTATTTCTTACTTAATCAGACATAAGAGGCCTCCAACTGGATCCAAGCCACTTGGATTCAAACCTAATCTGATCTTGGACTCATTCCATTTTCTGTCATGACTTCAAAATCCAGTTTGGATCAGAAATTTGCTCACACAAACTCCTGTAGCTCAAAACACAAATTCATGGAGCTAACTTGAGCAAGCCCAATGATCCCTAGGTGCTCTGAGAAAACCATGAATACAATGGTTCCAGTAGGTTCCTCGCTTGGTCACTCAGGGATCATAGAAGGTACTAGAAGTTCTACTTCAAATCCGACTTCTGACACCACCGATTAAAAGAAAAATCTAAGACAAATTAAGTTTAACAGAGTCTAATTGGGCAAAAAATAATATGTGAATTGGGCAACCTTGCAAATTAGAATAGGCTCAGAGAGACTCTGGTCTATTCTTCCACATGGTGGAAGATTTTTGGACAGAAAAAGGAAAGTAGCATAAAGCAAATGGAAGTGAAGTACAGAAATAGTCAGATTAATCATAGCTACACATTGTCCTTTGAACACAGTTCAAATAGTTGGCCAGCTTTGATTGGCCAAAACTCAGTTTGAAACAATAATGACCGAGAATTTCCTCAAATTAAAGTCAAATACCAAGTTACCTATCCAGGAAGCTCAGAGAACACCTGACAGAATTAGTACCAAAACCTTCACCTAAGCATGTTGCTTTTAAACAACAGAAAATCAAAGCTAATAATAATAATAATAAAAACCCCTTAAAGAAGCCAGAGCAAATAAAACTAAGCCACAGAGGAACAAAGATAAGAATTTTTATCTGACTTTTTAGACACGATGCAAGTTGAAGAAAGTAGAGTAAAATATTTAAAATGCTGAGACAAAAAACAAAACAAAACAAAACACTCTCCAACCCAGGATTCCTAGCAAAACTATCCTTCAAAAATGAAGGAGAGATTGAGTGTGGTGGAGTATCACCTGTAATCCCAGCACTTAGGAAGGCTAAGGTGAAGGCTTGCTTGAGCCCAGGAGTTCAAGATCAATTTGGGCAACATAGAAAGACCTTGTCTCTACAAAAAAATAAAAAATTAGTCAGGCTTAGTGGCTCACACCTATAGTCTCAGCTACTCAGAAGACTGAGGCAGACGGAGTCCCTGAGCCAGAGAAGTTGAGACTGCAGTGAGCCAGGTGAACCATGATCGTGACACTGTTCTCCAACCTGGATGACAAAGTGAAACTCTGACAAAAGAAAAAATAGCCTGGCTCAGTGACTTGGCCTGTAATCCCGCACTTTGAGAGGTTGAGGTGAGTGGATTGCCTGAGCCTAAAAGTTCGAGACCCGCCTGGGCAACTTGGCGAGACCTCATCTGTACAATAAATCAAAAAATTAGCTGTGTGTGGTAGCCCGCACCTGTAGTTCCGGCTACTTGGAAGGCTGAGGTGGAAGGATGGAGGAGCCCAGCAGGTCGAGGCTGCGGTGGTCGGGAGCGGCCACTGCACTCCAGTCTGGGTGACAGAGTGAGACTCCAACTCAAAAAAAAAAAAAAAAAGAAAAAGAAAAAAATAAATAAAAAAGAAGGAGAAATAAAAATGTTCTCAAATGAAAAGTGAGGAAATATGTTACCAGTAGATCTGCCTTACTAGAAATGTGAAAAGAAATTCTTTAGAGATATGGAAAGTAATATAGGTGAGAAACTCAGTTCTTCATCAACAAACAAAAAGAATATATTTGACTATGCATGCTTATGCATATAAGTGTACACTTATATTCTTATAGATACTTATATTAAAGTGAAATGAATGACAGCAATGATACAAGGAACAAGAGGAAGGGATTGAGATTTGTTTTGTTGTTATAAGGTGCTCATACTATCTGTGCATATAGCATTATTGGAAAGTGGATTGAATTGCTTGTAAATGTATATTGCAAACTCTAGGGTAAGGGACAAAAAAAGTAAAAAGGACAAAGGAGTGTAGCTAATGTGAAAATGCTCAATTAAAATCAAAGAAGGCAGAAAAAGGTGTCAGACATAAATAGGAACAAAGAACTAGGGCAACAAACAAACAAAAAGTAACAAATATGGTAGCTATTAATCTAGCTATATTATTAATCACTTTGAACATCAGTGGTCTAAATGCACCAATTAAAAGACCAAGGTCAAGAGAACTGTACAAAATATGAGACTTAATTTTATGAAACTCACTTTAAATGTAAAGACATATATATATAGTAAAGTATATATATTAAAAGTAATGAATGGAGAAAATACAGCACACTAATGTAATCAAAAGAAAGCAGAAGTAGGTATATTAATTTCAGACACAGAAGACTTCAAAGCAAGGGAAGTTATGAAGAATAAAGAAGAGCATTACATAATGATAAAGGGGTCAATTCTCCAAGAAGACATAACAATCTTTAACGTGTATGTGCCTAACAACAGTCAAATTATATGGGGTAAAAACTGATAGAATTACAAGGAGAAACAGATGAATACACAGTTCTATTTGGAGACTTCAACACCCTAGATCAGATATGAACAGTACCAGCAGGCAGAAAATCAATAAGGATATAGTGGAACTCAATACCACCACCAGTCATCTGTGTATAGGTGACATCTATAGACTACTTTATTCAACTACAGCAAAATTAACATTCTTCTTAAACATACATGGAACATTCATCAAGATAGACCACATTATGGTCATAAAACACACCTTAGTGAATTTGAAAGAATGGAAACCATATAATGTTTGCTCTCAGACCACAATGGAATTAAACTAAAAATCAGTAACACAATGATAGCTGAAAAAAATCCTAAAATAGGTGGAGATTAAACAACACACTTCTGAATAACATTTTAGTTAAAAATAAATCTCAAGATAAATTTTAAAATATTTTGGACTAAAAGAAAATGAAAACATAATAGCAAAAGCAGCCTGGGTGACAGAGTGAGACTGACTCAAAAACAAAACAAAACAAAACAAAAAGACCAAGATGGAGGAGTGCTACTACCTGATTTAAGACCTAATATCAAGCTACTCTAATCAAGACATGTGTTATTGGCAAAAGAATGAACATGTAGATCATCAATGGAACAGATCAGAGAGCCCGGAAATAGACTCACATCAACATAGTCAACTGATCTTTAACAAATGGAGAAAAGATGGCTTTTTTCAACAAATGGTGCTATAACAACTGGACATCCACATGTAAAAGAATGAATCTAGACCCCTCACAAAATTTAACTCAAAATGGTTCACAGTCCTAAATTTAAAACCCCAAACTATGAAACTCTTAGAAGATAACATAGGAGAAAATCTAGATGACTTGGATTTGCTGATGTCTTCTTAGAACATCAGAGGCATCATTCATGAAAGAAAGACTTGAGAGGCTCGACTTCAATAAATTTAATAATTTCTTCTTTGTGATAGCCACTTGAAGAGAATGAGAAGACAAGCCATAGACTGGGAGAAAATATTTGTAAAATACATATCTGATAAAGGACTGTTATCCAAAATATACAAAGACCTCTTAAAACTCAACAGTAAGGAAACAATCTGATTGAATGGACCAAAGACTTTAACAGATACCTCATCAAGATACACAGATGACAAATAAGCATAAGAAAAAATGCTCCACATCATATGCCATTAGATGAATGCAAATTGAAACAATGAGATATAACTACACATCTGTTAGAATGGCCACAATCCAGAACACTGACAACACCCAATGCTGATGAGGATGTGGAGCAACAGAAACTCTCATTCGTTGCTGCCGGGAATGCAAAGTGGTAGTCACTTTGGAAGAAAGTTTGGCGGTTTCCTACAAAGCGAAACATTCTCCTACTAGATGATCCAGCAATATTGCACCATGGTACTTACTCAAAGGAACTGAAACTTACAGCCATACACAAACCTGGACACATATATTTATATTAGCTTTATTTATAGTCCAAATATACACCAAAACTTAGAAGCAACCAATATGTCCTTCGGTAGGCTAGTGATAAATAAACCGTGGTACATCTAGACAATGGAATATTATTCAGCACTGAAAAGAAATGTGCTTTCAAGTCATGAAAAAACATAGAGGAAATATAAGCACACATTAATAAGTGAAAGAAGCCAATGTGAGAGGCTACATACTGTATGATTCCAACTATATGACTTTGTGAAAGCAAGAAGCTATAGGACAGTAAAAGATCTATGAAATCGATAACAAAAGCTTTTAGATGCTTTGCTATTATGTAAGAATGAAGCCATAATAAAAGTGGATCTTAACCCCAATGCTTCAGATATTAAACACAATAGCCGTGATAAATTGGCAATAATGTGGAAACAATTTTAGTGGAGCAATTGCAGGGGGATTGCTGAGGGTGTTCCCAATGTGCATTCTAATAGCCAAGAATATAAACGAGGTCAGACTAAAGGTAGGACACCGACAGAAGCCAAGGCCTTAAGGCCCCTTTGAAAACTGCCAAATGTATTTTACATCAGTTATCCCAGGAATAATATGACTATATCCAGGTAGTTGTTTGCTTATTCTCTAGATGAACTGAGGCTTTTCCTTGCTGGAAAGCTATAACTCCACACTCTTATTTTCTACAAACTTTAGAAAAAGCAAAGAGAACTAATGGAGTCCTAAAACTGAAATTATCAATGATCTAAGAAAAAAACAAACCTGAAATTTCATGGCCCTTCATATGTCATTTGCTTTGATGGCAATAAATCCACCCTTTGCAGGACCCACTGATTATCTCCTCATAAATTAATAACCTTCTCCCCATCGATGTATTTTAAAACTTTACTTCCAATCCTAGGTCTACCCATTACAGACTAATGTAAATAAATGTTTCATGAGACTTATGATACCCCCAGAATTATCACTTAAAGATTTCAGTCTTGCCGGGCTCGGTGGCTCAGCCTGTAATCCCGCGCCTTTGGGAGGCTGAGGTGAGTGGATTGCCTGAGCCCGTGGGTTCGAGACCCGCCTGGGCAGGCGAGACCTCACCTCTACAATAAATAAAAAAATCAGCCGGGCATGGTAGCGGGCGCCTGTAGTTCCAGCTACTTGGAAGGCTGAGGCGGAAGGATCGCCGGAGCCCAGCAGGTCGAGGCTGCGGTGGCCGGGAGCGGCCGCTGCACTCCAGTCTGGGCGACAGAGTGAGACTCCAACTCAAAAAAAAAAAAAATT
>CAUYQG010142970.1:0-35310 GCA_963574415.1 Tarsius wallacei | reverse complement strand
TGCCAATCCCATCCCCCCTCCCCTGGCAGGTTCCCACTCTTTCTTATAATACTATGATAATTGTTCAAGATCCGCTTATGAGTGAGGACATGAGGTACTCAGTTCTTTGTTTCTGCAAGATCACTCAGTATTACAAACTCTAAATCCATCCAAGTTGCTGCAAAATTCATAATTTTGTCCTTTTTTATGGTTGTGTAATATTTCATCATCTATATATGCCATAATTTTTATTCAGCCCTCTTTCTATGGACAGCACAGTTAGTTCCATGTTTTTGCTATTGTGAATGATGTCGCAATAAATATGTGTGTGCAGCTATCTTTTTCATAAAGGGATTTGAGTTTCTCTGGGTATATTCCCAGTTGGGAGATTGCAGGATCATACGGAAGGTTGATTTTTTAGATATTTTAGGAATTGCCAAACTGTTTTACACAGATGCTGTACCAGTTTACACTCCCATCATCAGTGTATTTCGTTTCGTTTTCCCCACATCCTCTATAGTATCTGTTGTTTTTTGAGTTATTGATGATGGCCATCCTGACTGGAGTTATGTGGTAGTTCAGTGTGGTTTTAATTTGCAGTTATTTAATGATTAGTGAGGCTGAGCATTTTTTCATGTCTCTGTTGGCTGCTCATATTTCTTCTTTTGAGAAGTGTCTGTTCACATGAAATTTTAAATGCAGAAAGGTAAAAGCACATCTAAGAAATGTTTTGCCTTATTTGCTTAAGAATTTTTTAAATGATTAAATGTTACAGATAGAATTTAAGTTTTAATCTCAATCTCTTCCTTCTCTTAACAAAGGCCATATTTATTCTAAAATAAGTATGTTAGCCGGGCTTGGTGGCTCAGCCTGTAATCCCGCGCCTTGGGAGGCTGAGGTGAGCAGATTGCCTGAGCCCGCGGGCTCGAGACCCGCCTGGGCAGGCGAAACCTCATCTCTACAATAAATCAAAAAAATTAGCCGGGCGTGGTAGCGTGCACCTGTAGCTCCTGCTACTCGGAAGGCTGAGGTGGAAGGATCGCCGGAGACCAGCAGGCCAAGGCTGTGGTGGCCGGAAGCGGCCACTGCACTCCAGTCTGGGCAACGGAGTGAGACGCCAACTCCAAAAAAAAAAATAAATAAATACATAATATAATAAAATAAGTATGTTATAATTCAATACATATGTAAATAATTTTATTTTACTTGATTGTCTTCACAAATAATATTCTTTTTCCAGGTTATTACTGCTAATACAGTAGTTATTGTTCACTCATTTTACACTACTATATACTATTTTACTACAAGAACATTTATTTATTCATTTGCTCTCATGTGATATTTGTAATATTTCCCTTTTTTATTGCTTTTAAAAACAATGTCTTATGCATATGTTTGTATATGTCTCCTTATTCATGTATGCAATAATCTCTCTAGAGAACCTACGGTCAATTATTTCAGATGCTACTGCAATACTCTCATCTCTGACTCCTAATTGGCACTGCCAATCCCACTATCACTTTTCTCTCCTTTACTTTCTAACACATTCCCACTCATTTTGAGTACTCACTTCAAATATCAAATACCATTTTTATAAAAACGGAAAGGCACTTTTTAATGCAAGATGAGCACAGATATTACACAGAACAAAGGTACTTCCTTCATGAAGCCTAAAGTTGATGTAATAAAAAAAAATGCAAGGTACTAAAAATTGTGAATACAGAAATATAAGATAATATGTCTTAGGAGTTGAAAAAATATTTTAATAGAGGTAATATACAGGGTGACACCTGAAGAATGAATAGATGTCACCCAGATGAAAGACATTATGATAGGCAATGTTTAAAACCAACAAAACAAAATAAAAATATTCAGTGTTCAAACAGATGAGCATAGTTCCATGTGACTCAAGTCTATCAAAGTGGCAAATTTTAAAAAAGGTGAAGACATAGACTTCAACATTTTAAGAAGTCGGGTGGCATGTTAAGAAATGTTGATTTTATCTTGAGAAAAGTGAAATAATGTCTAAATTTTAAAACAATAATTCTGACAGTCTTGAGAAGATGTGAAGAGTAGCTAAGTAAGACATAAGACATGAAAAGAAAATTTTGAGGTCAGTTTGGCAATTTGGAAAACATATTGTAGTGGCTTAACTTATGGAAGTGGCAGTGGGCCTCAAGAGATGTAGGCAGATTCAGTAGATATTTAGGAGATTGAAATGGTAAGCTAGGTGATTATGTGATAGAAGGGCTAAGAAAGATCACTTATAAATATGAGGAGAAACAAAATCATAAACAGCATAAATCTTATACACACAATTGTCCGTGGATGTAGCATTCAGGGCTATAGCTAGTGTAGTTGATACCCAGAGTACATTATTTTTTAACACTACAACTTACAAGAAAAATTATCTTCTATAATATTCTTGTTATCAGGAATAATAGCCAGAGTTTTATATTTTATTCATTATTTTTCATATAATTAACATTAAACAATTTCAAAGACAAGATTCAATTTTAATAACATGCTTCATATATGAACTAAAATTTGCCACCTACCAGACCAAAAAATAATTACTTCTTGAGATTCATACTCTGCTTCACAGTTTTCAATTTTGAAAGCAAATAAAATCCCCAAGTGGTATTACAGAATGAAGGCAATAAAGTAATCCAAGGTATGTTTAATTATAAACACTATAATATCATGGGTAATTTTGAATCTACTCTTTAAAGACAAAAATGAGAAATATAGCAGGCATTTTAAACACAAAATAAGCTTAAGCAATTTCTTTTTTCTTTCTCTGTTTCTCTTTCTCTTCCTCCTTCCTTCCTTCCTTCCTTCCTTCCTTCCTTCTTTTTCTTTCTTTCTACTGTGTCTCCCTCTGTTGCTCAGGTTTAAGTACTGTAGTGGCATAATCATGCCTCAACACAGACTTGGCTACCTGGGTTCAAGCAATCCTTCTGCCTTAGTCTCCTGAGTAAGTAGAACTGCAGGCACTTGCCACCATGCCTGGCTAAATTTTAAAAATTTTTGTCGAAACGAGGTTTCTCAATATTTCCCAGGCTGGTCTCGAGTTCTGGAGCTCAAGCAATCCTCCTGCCTCAGCCTCCCAAAGTTCTGGTATTACAGATATGAGCCAATAAACTTGTATTCAAAATAGTCATGAATCAATAAGTTACTTTTTTGGGAGATCAACTGTACAACTGAGTGAGATCCATGCTAATTCAATTTAGAATACAATGCACACTATCAATGTTTATTAAAGGATACATGGTGACGTGTTCATCTGAAAAATATATATCTGTACATATGTATGTATAAAACCAAAACATATATCAACAGTTTATATATGGCTTATACTGTTATATACATATATATGAATATACACATGTAACATGACTTTTATGAATATAAATATAGATATATGTATTTTATATTTAGAGCTATATGATAACCAATTGTTTGAGAGCTAGTAAAAAGTCTGATAATATTTTATACAACTGTAGTGAAGGAGTTAGCAATGGCCTGTGTCATTTTACATTCTACTTTCTAACAAGAGTCTATACTAAATCTGTTTACTGAATCACTAAGTAACAACTTTTTAAACCTACTCAAAATTATTTGACAAAGTAAGGTAAAAGAGACAAGAAAGCTTTACAATAAACAGCAAAGTAATTTAGAGATCTTTAACTTCTCAGAAGAAGAAAAAGAAAAATATTTTTTTTACTTAGTGTTTTACAATAAGAAGTTCTTGGTATAATATCACATTTAAATGTCTTTCAAAATGTGAAACTTGCAACTGAAATCGTGAGTTAATAGAGTTTTATGCTTAGTATTACACTTACAAGTAAAAAGGATTTGAGATTGTATCCTATTTAGTACAAAAAAATTGGCTGCTTTCTTCCCCATCTTTCTTTTATAATATTTGAAGATGGATTTGTATTAAGGAATGTATTAATAATTGCTATTTCAAATATCATTGTACTTAATTATACTTGTTATTGAGGGTGTTACATCATTTTGAAATTTTTAGGCAACTAGCAGTGTGCACATTTAGTACATTAAGAATAATTGTTACAGAGAAATAGTAAAATACATTTCTGCAAATCAAAATGTCTATTTTTTTGTTTTGTTGCAAATATTGTGGCTTTCATACTGTCTCATCAGTTATAGGTAGCTAAATAAGCTATGCGAGACAATGATTCAAACTCTGTCAGATGACAAGTCAGGTTCAGATTTTGACTCTTAATTCTCAGTAGTGTGACCTGAGAAAAGTATTAAACCTCTGTTTGTCACAGTCTACTGCCTGAGAAAAGAAGGATTAGTATATTCTAGTCTATAAATTGTATTGATTAACAAGCTCAATGAATTAATCCCCTTCAAGTATTTAGCTAGTACTTTATCTAGCTCATGCTAGATTCAGTTCTCTGGCTTTAACTCTGTTTTTCCACCTGCCCTGGGGTTAGGTAACAGTTTCCCACAATTTCTGCCTGCTCTTTAACCACCATGTGTTTTCATTTTCTTGCGAACATCTATAGAAAATGTTCCTACATTACAGTCTTTGCAATTCCATCCTTTTAATTATGTCATATCATTCCAGATACTTAACAGACAATACTTTAATTTCTAAATGCTACATTTGAGATAAATGAATGTTTTAAAAAATAGAAATTAATAAATCAATTTTGATGGGATATATTTTATTAAAATTAATGATATGTTTTCACAAATGCTTTTAGAATATATATTACGACTCCCCTGAATATTGATTTACATACTTAATATTCTCTTCTATTAATAATGTATTTCTCTTAAGATATTTGCTTTTTTATATGTAATCACCAAAAATGAGAGTGAGCACATCATGAGTTTATGATTATAAATTTAACATTTATATTATAAAATATGTATGAAAAAGCAATAAAAATTGCATCTTATGAATTTGTGTCTGTAACAGGAAATATCAATATTCATTTTGTGAAAAAAATCTTAAATCAGTCACATAAAATGTAATATCAAGAAGCTGCAATGTATACCTAAAAAGATGAGAGATATAAAAGATTGTCATTATCCAAATAAAAAAGAAAGTGCCAATTTTTAACTGATATTAATTGTAAATAACTTTACATATATTTGAAAATTGTTTGATGTTTTAGCATTTTCTAATCATGTATTATGTATGAAAGTATTAATAATGTTTGCTTTTCTAATTTAATATCTAAAGATCTATAATTATTCCCAACTCAATTCGAGAACAATGAATTAAAAAAATAAATAATTAACAAGCCAGAACTAACAAGTTATGATTTTAACAAAAGTGATAATCTTTTAGTTTGCCAAATAAATGAATTGGTTATGGAGATATGGACAACTAGAATAAATAAGTCAATCTGTAGTGTCATTTAATTATGAGTGAAACTCATCTTTTTGTCACCTTTTGACATTAAAAAGTACTCTTTTTTTTGCAAATAACTGTGATTCATTTCCTAGTCTATTAGGAAAATGTCACATTTGTAAGACCGAACTTAAGACTATGTCAACATTTCCATTACAAATCCATATTTTTATATATTTATAATTCTATAATCAAAATTATTTTCAGAATTAAAGTTGAATTGCAAAGTGTTTTTTAGAAGACATCAAAAATAAAATTTCAAAAGCTTACTTTTACAAGTAGAATATATCTTATTTGGAGAAGAGTGTATGTTGCTAAGTGATGATTATTGGTAGCTCTAATTTTATTCATATTTTTCTGTTTTTTAGTGAATCTTTCCTTTGAAGGAGAAAATAGTATATGTTATTAAAATATACATTTTATTTTCATTACAAAGTATTGCATCAGTTTTATAAATGTAAATTTAAAATAAAGCAATAATAATGAAGATAATCTCCAAGTTTTATTAAAAAGTGATAACTGGGCGCAGTGGCTCAACCCTCTGATTCCAGTACTTTGGCAGGCCAAAGCAAGAGAGTTGCCTGACCCCAGGGATTTGAGACCAGTCTGGGCAAATTAGTGAGACCGCGTATCTACAATATATCAAAAAATTTGCCTGGCGTGGTAGTGCACGCCTATAGTTTCAGGTACTTGGAAGGCTGAGGCAGAAGGATCACCTGAGCCCAGGTGACTCTGGGGTGACTATGAGTGTGTCACTGCACTCCAGCCTAGGTGACAGAGTGAGATGCCAACTCAAAAAAGAAAAATTGACAGGCAGAAAATTATTAAATTATTTATTACCTTCAAACATGTAAAAAACTGGACTTACATTTTAATTGATAATTAAATACACATAAAATAAAGTTTAACTAAATTGCTCTTTATCTTCATATTTGTCTTTCAATAACTTATATTTTAGCCCTTAAAAAAAAAAGTGATAAATTAGCAAGTACCAATATAGAAAAGTGCTTTATTTATTGATGGTCAAATTCAAAGTAAGACTACTCCCAGAACAAAAGTAAAACAAAAAGTAAAATTATTAAAACAAAAAAGACGCATTATGTACAGAGACAAAAAAAAAAGATAAAAATGACAAAAGTTTTCTCATTTGGACTAACATATTAGAGAAATGAAAAGGCCCCAAAACACAGCCAGCTTTCTCTTCATGATATTTATTGTTTTCTTGGTCTGTAGTAGAGGTAGGAGAGCTATAATGCATGTTTTAAATAACACAAAAAGGAAAGAAAAAATGAATAATGTTCATAAGTTTTCAAAATGTAAGAATTTGATATTCAGTTATGCTGAAGAAGTCTGCTTCAATCTTGCAATCAGTCTCTCTAACAAAAGATTTGATCCTTTTGAAGCCATTGAGTCAGGGAGAGAGTGTAGAAGAAAGGCAAAGGCATATACTCAAACTCATGAAGAACCAAACAGAATCGTCACGGTCTTCAGTCTTTCAATCTAAAGCCCATGCTTTTATTCTCAGCTTCTTCTGATTTCACAAGATAGAAAATAATACATACAGAGCATATTTTTTCTTAAATGTCATACAAGGGACTAGACATTTTCAGCCAAAAAAATTGTTTTTTTCCCGTCCAAGTCTCTGAAAAGAAAATATATTATCCTTTTATAAAAGTTCTCAAGCAAAAATCTTCCAAAACCCAAAAGAAGAATTAATTTGCCTTCTGTGTACTCAGAAAAGTCCTCCAGATGCTCTGAACTCAACACATTTGTGCAGCAGCTTCCTGTCAGAAGTACTGGATCCCACACTTGGTTAGAAAAATAATGTAGCTAACATTCCAGGGACCTCAATATACAGCAGCTTTATCTCTCAAAAAGGATACAAATGTCTTGATAAAAACAGTGAACTAGATTTTTTTTGTTTCTAATTTCTAACACAATTTTGTTTTGGTTAGCAAGATTAATATTTTTATTTTTGCAGCCATCGAGACAGCATAGATAAAATACCAGCTTACTTATAATTAGTTACAGATTTGATAAAAAGAAAGTCAAGGCTAATATTAAGACTAATGGGTACTGAAATATATTGAAATAAATATGATATGCAATATATACAAACTTTACATTGGAGCACTCAGAAAATTTTAAATAAAGCACAAAAAGACTTTATGAAACTCATCAGAAAGCTATAAGCATATATAGAGTGTATTTGTTCAATGTAAACATTTAGTTAATGACCTAACATGGAGTAACAGGATTGCTGAGCACCAACTTAAAAAAAAGTGAAAGAAATACTAGATGTTATTGAGAAAATATAAAACACAGAGAGTCTAAGGGACTTGGAAGATGAATCAAATGTATAATAAGAATGCTAGAAGAAAAATATAACAGAAAATGAGAAATAATTACTCTTGAACAATAAATCATTTATCTGAACTAGGGAATAACTTGATTTATAAATTTTATAGGTCGATATCTTCCTATGGAAAGCTATCGAAAATACACATGTAGATATATTAGTACAAAACATGAATTTAACCATTAAAAACATTTGAAAAGTTAAAATATTCTGGACCAAAAAAAATAGATTTAGAAAAACAAATGTCATATTAAATTAGATTTGTCATTTTCAACAATGTAAACAAATTAATTGTAATACATCAAAAACTAAGAGATAAAAGAATTAGGACTCTGAAGGCAATACCCAAACATAATATAATTCCTCTGGGAAAGCAAACAGAAAATAAACAAAGACATATCAGAATACAGAGAGTATTTTACTCATATGTTTGAGAGAGAAAAATATATATCTCAAGATACTCTAACCAAAAGACAAAAGACTGAGACAAAGGTTTGAAAAATAGTGAAAATACATTGTATATTTTTATTGCTTAATATAATTTAAAACGTGATTAGATATCTGTACTATGTTTCAAATTTCATCATTTAACAAGAATGATCTAAACCAATTCAGCAAAACAAAAGGGTAGACAAAGGAAGGAGTCGCCAGAAGGTAAATAGATTAAAGAATTAGAAAGTAAAAACATTAAAAATAACTTTTTAAGAAAGCAACTTAGTGGGAAATTAGGTTTATTTTTGAAATGTTTTTGTGACAGTTGATAAATGTATAATTTATGTTGTTATTAAGATTTCCAAAATAATTTTTACCAGAAATGTTAATAAAAATATTTGGTAACACAAATGACCAAATTGCCAAATCTGAATCCCAGAAAATATAGATCATACTCTAAAATTAGAATGCAATGCAAGTTGGATTTAACATGCAAATATTATGCAAACCAATTCATGTGTGACCATTATTTATAGGGGGTGCCATTTTTACATGGAACATACTCATTTCATATCCCACTATTTATACAACTTATCTGATTTTCCTCCATTATCTTTGCAACCATCATAAGCTTTAAAATAAATCCATAAATTAAAGTTTTGGTTTGTTCTGTTTTCTTTTCTCCAGCAAGTAGCTTTGAAAAACAAGGTACACCTTGTTCAAAATAAT
Source organism: Tarsius wallacei (assembly GCA_963574415.1). NCBI lineage: Eukaryota > Metazoa > Chordata > Mammalia > Primates > Tarsiidae > Tarsius > Tarsius wallacei. The sequence goes on along the minus strand of CAUYQG010142970.1, from coordinate 26,416 downwards.
TCATAAGTAAGGAAAAATGCATTAGTTCTCTTCTAGTAAGCATTATGAGTGTTTTTATAAGAGGTCTGGTTATTAACATGTTAAGAAGGGATCAGACTGGGTCATTGCTTACTACTGAGCAATCTCTCTTCAATCCCTTCTCTTCTAATTAGCAATAAATATTAGCATGTTTTAATTATTTTACTTTAGTAAAGATTCACACTATATTCTTTACTAAAATATTCATGAGAAATTTATTTGTAAATAAATATAACTCTTGCCTTTCTTAATCTACATATATATCTACATATCTATCTACATATCTATCTATCTATCTATCTATCTATCTATATATGTATATATATATTTTTTTAATTTGGAGTCTCATTCTGTCAACCAGGCTGGAGTGCAATAGTATGCTCAAGGCCACCCCAGCATTGACCTGCTGGACTCAGGTGGTCCTTCTGCCTCAACCTTCCAAGTAGCTGGAACTAAATATATGTGCTACTCTGCCCACCTAATTTTATTTATTTATTTTACAGATGAGGTCTCACCAAATTGCCCAGGTTGTTATCAAACCCATGGGCTCTGGCAATCCACTCAACTTAGCCTCCCAAAGTGCTGGCATTAAAGGTTTGAGCCACTGTACCTGGATTATATAGTTTTAATTTCTTTGCATGGTACTTATTCTTAATAAAATAATCCACTAAGTGAGAAAGAATAAACTTTCACATAACTGACTTAATGTATTAATGCACACATGTCCTTTGTTTAAACATACTGAGACATATTTATAAAATAAAAAAGACTCACATCTGGTGGTCTACTTCATACTCTCTTCAAATTCCATTAGCTGCAATGTAAATTGTCTAAATGTCTGATCTGAAATCTGAGTTTGTTATATTTACTTGTAATAGCCATTCCATCAAATATTATAGAAATCATGTTATTAAATACTAGATAAATAATACTTTGAAAAAGGAATGCGCTTCTTCATTTCCCACTGAGCAACAAAATTAAAGAGAAAGATAAAAGAACTGCTACAAATGAAAAAAAAATCAACAAAAATTACTGGTAATCTTCAGAGCCCCAACAGAGTCAGTACCTGAAAGAACAGCGAGCACAAACAATGGCTATTTCTGAGAATGATAGTACTCAGAAGGTCTTACAGATATCAGAGAATCATTGGCCAGAATGAATAAAAATCAAGAAATGCAAAGGCTAAAACTAAATGAAATTGTGATGAAGCTGGACAAACTCAAAAAGCATACTTAGAAATAACAGAAATAAGGAACTCCATCCAAGAGCTAAATAACACACTGACAAGCATAGGGAACAGAATTGACCAAGCAGAAGAAATAATCTTAGAGTTGGAAGACCAAAATATGGAATTAACCAAATCTATCAAAAATATAAGGGGGAAAAACTTAAGAAGACAAAATCCTCCAAGAGTTGGGCAATTTTATCAAGAAGCCAAATCTATGTCTGATCAGAATACCTGAAGTAGACAGAGAATCAGAAAATGCCTTGGAATAAGGATTCCATAGGTCATTTAAGAAAAATTTCCACATTTGGCCAGAGAGATGATTATATATGCAAAAGAGATTCAGATAAATGATGCAAGACATCTTATGAGAAGACCAATCCCTAGACATACAGTAATTTGCCTATACAAAATAGGTATAAAGGAAAAAAATCCGTCAGGTGGTTAGTTAAAAAATGTCAGATTACCTATAAAGTAAGACCAATCCTTATCAATGCAGACTATCTGCCGAAACAATGCAGGCATAAAGGACTTGAACTCCAATCTTTATTATTTTCCAGATAAACAACTTCAACTGACAATTTTCTAACCAATCAAGCTAAGCTTCATCAGCAATAGAGAATTAAAATCTTTCCTATACATCCAATTCTTAAGAGAATATACTGCTTCCAGACCAACTCTACAGGCGATGCTAAAAAATGTGTTATGCAAAAAAATAAAAACCATATGCTTCACAAGAACACACACACACACACACACACACACACACACGCAACAGAACACACACCACACCCACAAAAATGAAAACACACACATGTATTAACAAGAAAGTTAAAAGAAAACAAAATATTCTTATAAGAGCCTCATAACAGGGAGAAAACGGTCTCATTTCAATCATTAGCCTGAACTTGAATGGACTAAATACACCACTGAAATAGAATTGCAAACAGGATTTTAAAAAAATCCTCCAACAATAATCTGCCTCCAGGAAAAACATCTCACTACAAAGTACACTCACAGACTCAAAGTTAGAGGATAGAAAACAAATTTTCTAGTGAAAGGATCATAAGAAAAGGAAGGAGTTAAAATCTTAGTATCAGAAAAAACAAACTTCAAGCTATCCAAAATTTAAAACAATATGGAAGGAAACTACATAATGGTAAAAGGCTCAATTCATCAACAAGAAATATTCATCCTCAACATACATGCACCCAACACAGGAGCACTAGCATTTATAAAGTGATACTAAGTAAACTCAAAAAAAGATATTGACTCTAAACGATCATAACTGGGCACTTAAATACTTCACTAATAACCATAGATAGATCATCAGAGCAAAAAACCAACAAAGAGATCCAGAACCTCAACTTGATGCTTGACCAAATGGACTTAATAGATACCTACAGAGCACTTCACCCAACAATCATGTAATATACATTCTCCTCATCCCCACATGGAATTTATTACAATGTTGATCATATCCTTGGCCAGAAATCAAGCATAAACAAATTTCATAAGATTGAAATACTGCCATGCACCTTCTCAGACCACAGTGGAATAAAAAAAAGTATCACCACCAATAAAATTCCCCAAAACACACGAAGGCATGGACACCAAACAGCATGATGGTGAATGACTCCTGGGTCAACACAAAAATAAAAGCAGTAATTAAAAGTTTTCTGGAAACAAATGAAAATGGTGAAGCATCTTACCAAAACTTCTGGGATGCCATGAAAACAGAACAAAAAGGAGAATTTATGTTGCTGCAAACATACCAAAAGAAAATGGAAAGATCACAAGTTAACCACCTAACAAATTACCCATGGGGCTGGAAAGCCAAGAACATCAAAACCCTAGGTTCAGGAGAAGAATCCAAATCACCAAAGTAAAAACCCATATATGGGACATAGAAGACCAAGATATCATAGAAAACAATAAATGTAACAAAAAGCTAGTTCTTTGAAAGAATAAACAAAATTGATGAACCCTTAGCCAGAATGAAAAAGAAAAAGAGAAAAAGTCAAAATAAACACAATCAGATATGCAAAAGATCAAGTCACAACTGACTCTGAAGAAATACCAGAGATTTGCAGAGATTACTATGCACACCTACATTGAAACAAACTCAAAAACCTAAATGACTTTCTGACATCACACAACCTCTCAAGTTTGAAGCAAGAAGAAATTGAGACACTAAATAGACCAATAAAGATCTAGGACATTGAATCTGTCATAAGAAAACTACTGACAAAAATAAAGTCCAGGACCAGAAGATTTTCAAGAGGAGTTCTACGAAACACAAAAAGAGGAGGTGATTCCAGTCCTTGATAGTATTCCAGGAAATTGAGAAAGACAGAGCTCTCACCAAATCATTTTCTGAAGCTAATAGCACACTGATATCCAAACCAGGTAAAGATTCAACAAATAGAAAGAACAGCAAATCAATATCCCTGATGAACATAGATGCAAAAATCCTCAACAAGATTCCAGCAAATTGGATCCATATGACACATCTCAAAAATCACCCACCATGACCAAGTAGGATTCATCTCCAGGATACAGGACTGATTAATTAAACATCTGCAAAAACATTAATGTAATTAAATACGTAAACAAATGTAAAAACAAGAACCACATGATTATATCATTACATGCAGAACAATATTTGAGTAAAATCCATCCTCTCCTCTTGAAAATAACTCTTAAAAACTTAGGCATAAGCCGGGCTCAGTGGCTCAGCCTGTAATCCCGCGCCTTGGGAGGCTGAGTGAGTGGATTGCCTGAGCCCGCGGGTTCAAGACCCTCCTGGGCAACTTGGCGAGACCTCATCTCTACAGTAAATCAAAAAAAAAAAAAAAATTAGGCATAGAGGAAACACACTGTAAAATAGTAAAAGTCATTTATAATAAGCCCACAGGCAACATATTTTTAAACAACAGAAATTGGAAGAATTTCCCCTGAAAACCAGAATAAGACAAGACTGCCCACTCCCATCCCTCCTTCAACATAGTCCTGGAAGTCCTAGTTAGAGCAATCAGAAAAGACAAGGAAATCAGGGATATCCAGATAGGAAAACAGGAAGTTAAGTTAATCCCTCTTTGCTGATGATATGGCCCTATACTTTGAAAATCTAAGAGAATCTGTCAAAAATTTCCTTGCACTGATAAAGAACATTAGCAAACCTCAGGATACAAAATCAACATGCAAAAGACAATCCCATTCTTGTACACCAAAAACAAAACAAAACAGGCAGAGAACCATATAAAAACACATTCCCATTCACAATAGACATAAAATAAATGAAATTCCTCATCATCTTTCTAACCAGAGAAGTGAAAGACCTTTACAATAAAAACTACAAAACATTGCTCAAATAAAAGAAGACACAAACAAATGGAAAAATATTTCATACTCATGGATTGAAAGAATCAGCATTGCTAAGATATCTGTCCTACCCAAGGCAATCTACAGATTCAATAAATTACCCATTAAATTACCACCACAATATTATTCTGGAGATCACAATACAGAAATCCATATGGAAGTATAAACGACCACGATTAGCCAGCACAATCCTTAATAAAAGAAACAAAGTGGATGGTTTCACACTTCCAGACTTTAAACTTTACTATAAGGCTATAATAATCAAAAGTCTGGTATTGGTACAAGAACAGGCATAGAGAAAATGGAACAGGATAAAGATTCTAGAAGTAAACCCTCAATTTCTCAACCAACCCAACTTTGACAAAGCCTCCACCAACAACCATTGAGGAGAAGAGAAACTGATCAGTAAATGGTGCTAGGAAAACTGGTTGACCACATGTGGAAAATGAAACTAGACCTCTACCTATCACCATACACAAAAATAAACTCTAAGTGGAACAAAGACATAGATGTAAAGCCTCAACTATAAGAATCTTAGAAAATGCAGGAACACACTTACAGAATTTGGAGTTGGCAACCAGTTCCTGATCAAATCCCTAAGCACCATGCCATAAGAGATAAGACAGACAAGTGGGACTTCATCAAATGGAAAAGCTTCTGCAACACAAAAGAAGCCATCAAGAGACTGGGGGAGACAGCCCATAGAATAGGAAAAAATATTTGCCAACTCCATATAAGACAAAAGCCTAACATCCAGGATCCACATGGAACTAAAATGACAAAAGGGAAAAACAAAAACAAAAGCCTCGTTAAAAAGTGAGCAGTGATTTGAGTTCTTCCAGGTATATTTCCAGTAGGGGGATTGTGGGGTCTGATGGAAGGTCGATTTTTAGATCTTTTAGGAATCGCCAAACTGTTTTCCACAGAGACTGTACTAGCTTACACTCCCACCAACAGTGTAGAAGTGTTCCCTTTTTGTCACATCCTCTTCAGCATCTGTTGTTTTTTGAGTTATTGATGATAGCCATCCTGAATGAAGTTAGGTGGTACCTCAGTGTAGTTTTAATTTGCATTTCTTTGATGACTAGTGAGACTGAGCATTTTTCCGTGTATCTGTTGACTCCTCAAATGTCTTCTTTTGAAAACTGTCTATTCATATCTTTTGCCCACTTTTTAATGGGGCTGTTTTTTTTTGTTTTGTTTTTTTTTTTCTTTTCAGCACGTTTGAGTTCCTTGTAGATCCTAGATGTTAGGCCTTTGTCAGACATACAGTTGGCAATATATTTTTTACCAGTCTGTGGGCTGTCTCCCCACTCTCTTGATGGTTTATTTGGCTTTGCAGAAGCTTGTCAGTTTGCTGATGTCCCACTTGTCTATCACATCTTATGGCATGGGCGCTTGGGGTTTTGATAAGGAATTGGTTGCCAGTTCCAATTTCCATAAGGGTGTCTCCTGTATTTTCTAAGGTTCTTATAGTTTGAGGTTTCACATTTAGGTCTTTGATCTATTTAGTGTTGATTTTTGTGTATTGTGTTAGGTAGGGATCTTATTTAAATCTTCTGCATGTGGTCAACCAATTTTCCTAGCACCACTTACTGAATAGGTTCTTCCCTCCCCAGTGGTTGTTGGTGGTGGCTTTGGTGAAGATGAGTTGGTTGATAAATTGAGATTTTGCTTCTGGAATCTCTATACTGTTCCATTGGTCTCTATGCCTGTTCTTGTACCAATACCAGAAATTAAACCACTCTATACAAAAGATACCTGCACACGTATGGTGATTGCAGCATTGTTCATAGTAGCAAGAACATGGAAACCACCATGGTACCCATCGAAAGAGGACTGGATAAAAAAAATGTGGTACATAAACAAGATGGAATATTATTCAGGCATAAAGAAGAACAAAATCATGAACTTCACAGCAACCTGGATGGACTTAGAGTCTGTAATACTGAGTGATCTTCCACAGAAACAAAGAACTGAGTATCACATGTTCTCATAAGCACACCTTGAGCAGTTATCATAATACTATGAGAAAAGGATTGGCAGTAGCAGGAAACTGCCAGGAGTGGGGAGAGGAAGCAGTATTGGCAGTAGTGAGAATCTGCCTGGGGAAGGGAGGCACACTTCATCGACAAGGGTACCTGTATACCAAACACTTGTATACCTAACCCTGAATTGTATCCCACATCTTTAAAATAAAATAAAATAAAATAAAAATTAAAGGAAAACAAGCAAACAAATGAAAAAAGGGAGCAGGCTGGGCTCAGTGGCTCACACCTATAATTCCAGCACTTTGAGAGGCCGAGGTGAGAGGATTGCCTGAGCCCACAGATTTGAGACCAGCTTGGGCAACTTGTGAGACCTCATCTCTACAATAAATAAAAAAATCTAGCCAGGCATAATGGTGCATACTTGCAATTCCAGCTACTTGGACGGTTGAAGTGGAAGAATCACCTGAACCCAGCAGGTCGAGGCTTGGGCTCAGAGTGAGACACCAACTCAAAAAAAAAAAAATTAAACAAAAAAAAGTGGGCAAGAGTTATGAATAGACACTTCTCAAAAGAAGACATACAAGCAGTCAACAGATACATGACAAGAATGCTCAGCCTCATTAACCATCAAAAAATGCAAATTGAAACCATACTGAGATACCATCTAACTCCAATCAAGAGGGCCATCATCAACAACTCAAAAAACAACAGATGCTGGAGAGGATGTGGGGAATAGGGAATACTTCCACATTGTTGGTGGGAGTGCAAACTAGTACTACCGCTGTGAAAAATTGTGTGGCAATTCCTAAAAGATCTAAAAATTGACCTTCTATACAACCAAGAAATCCCTCTTCTGGGAATATACCCAGAAGAATTAAAATCTTTCTATAAAAGATACTTGCACATTCATGCTTATTGCAGCATTATTCACAATAACAAAAATATGGAACCAACTGTGCTGCCTGTTGAAAGTGAACCAGATTAAAAAATTGTGGTATATATACATGATAGAACATTATGCAACCATATAGAAGAACAAATTTATGGACTTCACAATAACTTGGATAGATTTTGAGTGTATCATACTCAGTGATCTGTCACAGAAATGAAGAACTGAGTACCACATGTTCTCACTCATAAGTGAACCCTGAACATTTATCATAATACTATAAGAAAGGGATTGCCAGTAGTGGGAAACTGTCAGGGGAAGGAGGGACACATAACATCAAAAAGGGTACCTGATCTCAAACCAGATGAAGCAGAGAGCAAAGGAAGCCCTAATCTTTATCTGTATTATGACCACTTATTGTCCTAATCCTGAATTGTACGCCACATGTTTAAAATTAAAAAAAAAAAAAGGAAATAATAATTTAAAAAGTGGCTTGTTCAAATGAAGAAGAAAAAGTAATTCAAGGCTTAAATCATTTCACAAGTGTCTTTAACTTCATGGTCATTTCTAAAAACACAAGATTAAAATCGAAGATGTATTTTACATGTGTTTTCTGGAAGGATTTTGCCAAAGAACTGTTATTTTGTGTTCCACATTTAAAGGAATTACTTGCTTATGAAAAGTCTATGTGAAAATCTTTCAAAAATATTTTAGTTAAATAACATTTATGTTATATAATCACTTTAAAATTCATTTTGTTATTTTATCAGTTTCAATGTTATCAGTTTCCAGCAATATTCATGTAATTGCAAATAAATCAGGTTTTATTGGGTTGTTTCCATTATTTCATATTCACTATATAAGAAAATTTTGTGCTTTTGCTTTATTATTGATGTATGTGTAATATACCCTCTTCTCTTTGCCTTTAGTTAGTGAAAATAGATGACTTCTCATTTTAGGTGAACAAATCTGTTGAGCAAATTTTGTACTTTTCTTTTTAGAATACATTATAGCTGAATGGATTTTTAAGCAACACAGATTAAGGGGCTCATTTATGCAAATTCTTCCCAGTCTATCTTCATAGATCAGCCAAGCAGACATCTCATTACTAGGCCCTTATTTAAGGAAGAAAAGCTATTGTATATGAGTGTTATATACCAATAAGTAAATAAATATTCAAGTGATGTGCTAATAAACAAACAAACAAAAGCAGAGCAAAACCAGTCATGTCAATAAACATACTCCCCATTCTCTTTGTCAAGGCTCCAGTGCAAGAAATCCACAACAAAGAGCAGAGTACCATGTGTTCTCACTCATAAGCGGACCTTGAACAATTATAATACTATTAGAAAGGGACTGGCAGTAGTGGGAAACTGTCAGGGGAGGGGAGTTAGGATTGGCAGTTGAGGGAAACTGTTATGGGTGGGAGGGGCATAACTCATCAACAAGGGTACATGCATAGTCAACGTTTGTATATCTAATCCTGAATTGTACTGCACTTCTTTATAATAATAATAATAATAATAATAATAATAATAATAATAATAATGAAAATCGTCAGGGTCTGTATATCCTTCCTCTAGATGGAAGTGCCTGCTAATTTATTTGGGACAAAAACGTGACTGCTTAAAAATGTTGATTGCCAGGTATTTTGCTTACTTGTCAGGCTGGGATTCAATAGGATTTTAATTTTCTCTTAAAATGTTACTTGAGCAGACAAGATAGATGCTGTAGAGGCTCTACCATCTGAATTCACTCCATACCTTTGCATTCCTGTCTATTAAGCTCTGGCCTCCTCATACATTGCTCTACAATAATCTTCTATATCATTTAGAAGAAAAATTTCCAAATGTAGAGATTTCTCTAGTATTTGTTTAAATATGTTAACTTGGTTAGGACATAGAGTTTGTTCATATTTAGAAAGCAAACACTTCCCTAATGCAATTGTATCCATCAAAGTAAAATTTTCTTTGACTCACTCTATATTTTAAACATAAACATTGTCATTCCTTAGTGTCCTTGTAATTGAGAATGTGTCCTTCTCCACAGGTACAGATCTTTATCTTCTTAAGCTTTCCAATGGTGTGTATAATACTGACTCCCCCACATTATTGCTGATTTAATTTTTAAGCAACATGAACCTCTCCTGTCTTTAGTCTCACCTTGGTATCTTGATCGTTCATATTTAGAATTAACATGCAGCAAGTCTAAAATGCAGCCAAGTCTTTCTTATATTAAAGAAAAATTGTACCTTCCAATCTATTTCTCTTGTTACTGTTTCCCCGACCAATCTCTTAAAGAACTAAATGTTCCCATATTCTCAGTTTCACTGCCCTCATCTGACACCAGCTTCTTAACTTTGCCTTTGTCTCTACCACTACACTGAAAGAGCACTTATTAAGGTCAGCAAACTTCTATTACTTGAAATTTAAAGACACGTTTTATTGCTAACATAAGGACTTTATATCATCATTCTAAAGACTTTGAAAACTGCATATTGAAGCACACTCCAACCTATAATTACATGAACTTTTCCGACAACTAAGGCCACTCTCTTTGGGCTTCTTTTAGAGCATACAGCTTTAGTTTCAAATCTTGGAAATTCTAACAATTTAGGCCTAATCCACTTCTATAGATACTCGTGTCTTCAAAGGAGTCAGACCTTTGCCTTTGGTTGTCCTTCCCTCTAACTGCTGACAAGACTCTATGTACTTATGGCCTTCTTTTTAACAGATCTCACCTCTAATTTGCAGAACTTTGTACTCGATTCTTACATGGGATGTCCCCTGAAATATCTCAAAAGCATCTGAAGATAGTATGTCCAAAGCTGAAACTTTTATATTTTCTGGAAGATTACTTATTTTTCTCCATTTCAGTGAATGCTAACAACCAGATCTAGTGGTAAAAATAAGAGTCATCTTTACATTTCTTCCCTACAATCTTCCTTTAGACTCTCTCCAAAGTTATCTATTACTAAGTAAATATGTTGTAGTTTACTTTCTAAATTACTCTCATGATAATTCTTTCTTTATTATTTTTACTGCCAGGACATTTACCCAAGATGCTTTGAAAGAGATGACATTGCCTGGTGCCCAAATTTTCCTTGGGCAAGTTGCTTAACATCTAACCTCACTCTTTCACCTGTAAGAAGAAAATTAATAAGAAAAGTGATTTGAAGATTAAATAGATTAGTATATTTGATATGCCTATAAAGTGTCAGAAAAACTGATACATTTAATATTTACATAATATAACTCCTGGGAATAAAAATAGGTGCCTAATAACTTCATCTTTATGCTGAACACTCCAATATTATCAGTTCACACTGAGTGAGAATACCTCTTTCAAAGTATACAATTTTATCATGCCTTCCCCTGACTAAAAATTCATTAATCTTCTTCTCATTTTCACAGAATGAAAATTCCGTGAAAATAAGAACATAGAATAACAACCCCTAAGGCTCTTGGTGATGTGATTCCAGACTTTACTCCAAGTTCTTTTCTGACTCTATACAGTTACTTTTGTTTCTTTCTGACTCAGGATCTTCCATTGTCTGACAGTCTATAGAGGGCTTTTTGTTATAGACGAACTCAGCCCTGTGTATTTTTTCTTCAGAGAATTATCAAAGATTAAATAGCATGCATATCTTCTAATTTTCCTTATGTTTATTTGTGTAATAAGTCTACTAAGATTTATAAGAAAAGACTATATCTTTTTTAAGTTCACATCTATACTTCTAAGCTCTAACATGATGATTGGTTTATAGAAAAATTTCAATTAATATGTTTTGAATTGATCTGTATATTAACAGATGGATTAATGAACTTTAAATATACTGTCATTTTACTTTTCTTTCAGAGGGAGATTATCACGGGCACAATTATACAGAATACTTCCTTATATAAGATGCTAGGCTGATATTCTTTTCCTTGCCCCCTAGTTTAAATAATTAGCAAAATAAAGAGAATAGAAACACATGTCAAGGGGAATGTAATATATTGTTAATTGGTCATGGCAAAATGCTAATATAGCAAACTGAATCAGTATAAAAATTGTGAAAATGAAATAAAATTACATAAAAATATAAGGTTTATTTCCTATGATAGTTTTGTGCTTGCACAAAAATAAAGCAATTGATATTTGTTAATATCTATTGAATGCATATTATGTGTCAGACACTGGTGCTATAATTTGTAGCTAAAATAATGATATAAAATATTATAATTATTAAGGTCAAAGTGTTTGATACCAGTTTTTCTGTGTGCGAGTTTTGATTTCATTACTTACTAGTTGCCCTGGGTAAGTTATTTAATCTCTTTTTACTTCTCTCTCATTAATAAAGAAAAGAGGATAATATCACCTACCATCAAAGATAGTTGTAAAGATTAAATTAGTGTAAAGCATTTAGCATTATAATTCGTGTAAAGGATGGTGCTTGATATTTAAAGAGCTTTATGCATTATAAAACATTCTTGTGTAGCTTTAATACTTAGCTTACAATTGAATGGGAAAAAACAGATAAATAGACAGTAACATACTTTAATAAATAATATCACATGGAAGAACAATGTTTTAGTGGATCACAAAATTGGGTACTTTACCTGAATTTGGAAGTTCAGAGAAAGTTTGCTTTATAATATGGCATCTAATAGGATCAGAAGAATGAGCCCAAGTTAGCCTGTGATTAATGTGAACATTCTTCCAAATGGTGTAATATATAGAATTAGCATATGCAGTAGTCTTCATTTGTTTGTGAGAGACTGGATTCCATGTTACCAAGCCATGTGGAAAGAAAAACATGCAATAAAGATATCTTTCAGCCTGCTAAAACCAGTTATTTAGAACAAGGAATCAATTTCTCACTTTCCCTTAACCATTTGCTTACTTATAAGTACAAGGTGTGACCCTAAGAAACAGGGAATGTGTTTATAAAAGATTATGTATTTATTTTTATGTGCTTAGACTTCAGTCACCTTCAATATACTCTCCATTTGATGCAATACACCTATGAAGATGCTTTTCTACTTCTCAAAACAGTTTATGAACTCATCAATTTAGATGCTTTTTACTGCCTTTTTTTTTTTTTTTTTTTTTTACCTCTTCCACATTGGCAAAACATTTTCCTTTGAGGACTTTTTTTCATCTGGGGAAACAAACCAAAAATATTCACTCTTGTCAAGATGGAGTGAATAGGGAGTATGTGTCACCAAGGTCAAGCAGCATTGGATCAAAAACTGCTAACAGCACAGGGTAGGTACATTGTCAACAAGTCACCTGTGTGCCACGACCTGGGATGTGCTAAAACTTCCAGATAAAATTGTGCCAAAACCTTCTCAAAACTTCCAGATAAAAACCTTGCTTTACCATTTAATCTGAAATAAATCCCAAGTATACTACAAGAAGCATGCCCTCACAGAGACATTTCCAGTCTTTTCTGAGACTCCTCATATATTGTGTCCCAGGGAGACTATTTCTTGATTAGCACTCCATGTCCATATTAGGAAATCACTTAAACAACTCGAAATATTTAAAAATATAAATTTAAATCTCTTTTGAGCAGTGATGATGAAATACCACAGGCGGTGTGACAGAAACAATAAATATTTATTTCTCACAGTTCTGAAGTCTGAGAAGTCCAAGATCAAGGTACTAGCCAATTTCGTTCTTGGTGTGGGCCCTCCTCTGGTGTGCAAATGAACAACTTCTCACTGAGTTCTTACATGGTAGGGGAGAGAGAGCTGTTGTTTCTCTTTCTTTTCTTATGAGGATATCAATACTATCCTGAGACCGCATGACCTCATCTAAATCTAGTATCCTATTAATTGTCACACTTCCAAATATTGTTACATTGGAATTAGAACTTCAACATACACATTTTAGAATTTTCAGGTGACACCAATATTAGGTTTACAACAAAGATTATAATCTCCTTTTATTTTTCTCTTTTTCTCCTTCACACTTATGTTCCCCCACCGCTGCTTTCTTTCTTTCTTCGTCCTTTCTCAGTTTTCCTTTATAATGCCTATGTCCTTTTGCTTCTTTCGCTTTTTTCCTGGCTCTGTAGAAACTATAGTTTGTAAACATTTCTAGGTCTTCTGGTTGAGATATGTGTTTATTCCTTATTAAAACAAACAAGCAAGCAACAAAATATGTTAGCTAAGAACACAGAAATGTCCCAGTATGTAAAAGCAATTTTAAGTATTTAGAAAGAAGACAAAGGCATAGAATCAACCAGCTCCATCTTAATACCTATTCTACAGGGTGTTACCATATGTATTCTATAGGATAAGAGAATCCACTCAGATATGATAGTCTACTTTCACTCAATAGAAGGTATTGTTACATCAGCATATTAAACATGTGCACATATGTACAGGTTATTTGGAAAATATAAATTCTAACTGAAATAGTCTGAGCATTACATGAGTACATCAAAATCCAAGCTTATGCTTTAAACCACATTCTTATCTGCGATTATATATCTAATTGCCTTCACCTACATAAAAGTCAGTAAATTAAGGTGAGAAATATCAGTGTGACAGTGTGTCAAAGTGGTTAATCTATTTGTTATGTGTATATATAAATTGACTGTACAAGAGATATTGCATGCTCATTATTCTTTGATTGTTTCTATTAGGACATACATATTAATATATTGTTTGCATCAGGATTTGAAGTAAATCATCAAGATGTGTCAGCCTTTTTTTCCTTTTCAGTACTGGCTTTGGAGTGAGTCCAATAGCCCTTAGTCATGAGTGTTGTTTGAGAGGCACTTTATTACTAGTGAGTGGAACTATGAGCTGACAAACTTGCCATTACATTTTGCCAGTATTGAAACTGTTACAAAGAGATTATGAGACTTTTCCAGGGATAGAGTGCTAGTCATTGACTAGTTGGCTGAAAATTATGTTTCAGATGCCTGATTTTTAACCCAATTGGCTATGTAACATCTCTTGAGAACATTGGTGGTAAAAGATTTAGGCTGTTTCAATTTACTTTTTTAATTAAAACATGGAACTGGAGAAGAAACAAATGAAAGAGATGAGAAAGCTTAAAATATGTTAGCTCGCCTTCAATATTCTTTGCTACAATTTTGCAGTGAGGCTCCACCAACATATCTCTGAACAACTGCCACTTTTTCTTTTTCATTATGCAACATGCCACATTTACAAGCTCAGAATAGTACTTCACATTCCATTTCCTCAACATAGCATCATTAGAAGGAACACATAATTCCAAGCACTGACACCTAGGAAATGCAATGCACTGTGTTTTTTCATTATACTTCCTCATTTACAGTTAAAAACTGTAGATTAAGGAAATTGTCAACAACTCCTACTGAAAATACATTGTGTTCAGAACCTATTAAATATGAGCATTAATTTAAAAGTAAAATCATAGAAATTACTTTAAGAAAATAGTGTTGGTGCACAAGGAAAAGAAAAAATCTCAGTGCGGTCTAAATGATTTATGCATAAAAACAGATACTCCTCCTAAAAATAAGGGGAAAAAACTCCTATACTTAAATATAGTAGAAAAACAAAATTTGAGATAATTGTTTTAATTTTCATTTTGCATTCATTCATTAAACACAAATAGGCTTTGTTAACCTTTAAAATGAATAAGACACAGCCACAAATAGCTAACATTCCATAAGATGAAGCAGAAAACATGTATGTAGTTATATAGAAATTAGATATTGGAATGTGGTGTCTGATAGAAAAAGTCCAGAAAATTAAGATTTGCTATTTATCGAGGTGAGTATATGATTTATGAAGTTTGAATGCACTGCATTCTTCTAGTTATTTTTAGTTATAATGAAAACTGCTAGGGAAGAGAGGGGCATACCTCATCAACAAGGGTAGCTGCATGATCAATGTTTGTATACCTAACCCTGAATTGTACCCTACATCTTTATAATAAATAAATAAATTAATTAATTAATTAAGAAAATAAACACATATTCACAAAAAATGAAGTAATTAATTCTGGACGAGGAATTCAATGAATATAGTGGTAAAAAGAGAGTGCATTGCCTTGGCCAACTTACTAAATGTATCTGGTTAAATCTCTGTACAGATTTAGATATGATCTGAATCTATAAGCAACCTAATGACAAATAAAATTTACACGTCAATGTTCTAAGGCTTCATTCACTGTCCTTGGTTGGTCTAGAAATAATCCAATACAGACTTACAATAGAAAGAAGATTAGATCACAGTTACCTGCATTGTTGATGCAAGTAATACTAGCATGTATAGCATGTAAGAATATAGAGCAATATATACATATTTTGAATGTAAGGAAAACTTAAATCAGTGTCACTTGGTATTGGTAACAGATTCTGAAGTCACACACAGTGCATGAATCTCAGCCTTGCTTCTTAACTAAGCTACATAATCTTGGACAAGATACACTATAACTTGTTAAGCATCTCCGTGAGTTTTTTCATCTTTTATAAATAGGATAATAATGTTGTGTTTCTCATATGTTTTGTATAGAGATTAACTAACTTGATACATATATAAATTACATAACTAACTTGACACATGTATTAAGATAGTGTCAGATTCCTGTTAGAATTTTAGTATGAAATATGGTGATGATGAAACTGACAATGACAATAAAGCTAGAATATTAGGAGACAGTCAAATGTAAGCTTATGGTAAAAGATTAATAAATGAAACCGCGGACTCTGAATTTTGCATTCCTTACATTTATACTTATATCAGTTGATGTCCAATCAGGAGAGGCAAACTCCCAGTAATTTAATCAGGAAACTGAACATACATAATTGCTAATGATAACAGAAGGTTAGAGTAAGGAGGGATTGGCCAGTAAGATGCAACAAGAACTTCAAATATACAAAAACAAAACAACAACAACAAAAAAACCACTCACTAACCCTAGGGTTAAGACAGAATGCCCAAGCAAGACCCCTTCTTCCCCAGGTTGACATCCAGTGCTTGTTGGAGAAAGCAAAGTCATGGCTCACTGAATGGCAGAGAAGTACTTGTGGTCTTCTACTTGTGGTGGGAATGACTAGAAATCCCTCTGGAATGCCAGAGAAAGCTGATTCCTATTGAGTGCTGCTGGTTGTCACACACTGCAGGAGCACAGCACAGGGGAAACCGGGTGTGATGCAGGGGTCAGAAAGACTGCTATCAAACTGCCTCGTGGTGGGGGAAGGTACTGGGGAAGCAGCTGACAGCTGAGTGCTCACAGCTGTGCACCACAGGAGCTGGGCATTGGTTAAACTGCAAGCACTGAAGAAGCTAAAGAGACTCTGCTACCAAATTACCTGCGGTGGGTGGAGGCAGAGTGCTGGGAGAAGCTGCTGGCAACTTAGTTCTACTGGCTCCTGTCTTCCACATGAACAAACACTGAAGAGGTTGCAAGTGCCTGTGGAAGCCTGTTGCTATGCTTGAGCAGAACTGAACTGAGAAGAAAAATTTCTTTTTCCTGTTTTGCCTCTCCAGCCCTTCCTCTGACAAAGCTTCATGCCAGCTGGCACAATAAAAAAAAAAAATCTTTAAAGGGTCAAATACCGTTTTCACAGAGTAAGGTGAATTTAGAGCTCAAAGGTGTAAATCAACAAAAGATGCAATAATGCAACTACAAACAGTGTGAAGATAAAAGCATATTTTCACTCCTTGTTCCAATGTATTGAGCACATTATATTCTAGTGTGGATCCTAGAAATCCTCATGAATTGCAAACTTCACATATATTATTTGCATTTATAATATTTAATACAACGTTCCCAACTGGTGATTAATCTTTAAGAAATATTGTATCTTAAATTGAGCATCTGCAATATATTAGATCTACATTTACAGATTTTAAAAAGTGTGTGTAGGTGCTGGACTATTCTAACATAAAGCAAATTCCATTTTATATCAATTATTATTATAGGTTACTCATAAGCAGCATGTTCTCCTTGTTGACACATTTTAAAATTTAGTCTTCCATATGTCAAGCTCTCTTCTTACTACACTAGACTCTTCTACTTTGTATTTTCTCCACTTTTCAATCTTTACATGCAATAGTTACTCAGAGCCTTTTACCTACCTATGTTTACTTACTATGCTACCAAATTACCTGCCTTCTAACACCATTACAGACTACCAATAATATGGTGCCATTGACAAGTGTGTATACACACACATATGTGTGTGTGTGTGTGTATATATATCTGATATTATATATGTCTGTTGCATAAAATATTTCTGTCTGTTGCAACAGAGTTGTAGAATGAAAAGGGAAAAAAATATTCATGCATCGTTGACAACAGGAGACAATAAGTAATCCTCATCAATCTCTGAACCTGGGCATGTGAGGCCAGGACTCCCAGTTTTTCATCAGAAGATATAGAGGAAAAGTATCCAAAGAGACCCAACAAGTCTCAGAACAAAGTAACTGCCAACAAATTTTACAGACCCTAAAAGAGAAACACTTGGCTGAGTGGCAACTATGGGAGCAAATATGAGAAAAATAACAAACTCAAAATCCTCCCAGGCTTCAAATTGTTTAAAAGTGCGTAACGAATAAATTCTTTTTCAGTTGACAGAAGCTTATCCCAAAACCCTTTAGGGAACACAAATTCTGGGCACAAGTACTGAGAATCTCAGTTAAACAACAGTTTCAAATATGAAGGAAGAGAGGTTCAGAAGAGAGAGAATTCAGAATGCAGTTTAGCAGCAAAATACATTCTTCATAAACAAGAGCATCACCTTGAAGGAAAGATTTGTAAAGCTCTAAAAACACACAAAGGTAGGAAGTGATTTTGTATTCACTTATCTGTGAATGGCAGAGACATGACTACGTAGGAGACATTTTTTTTTTTTTAAATACCTCATTGTAAAAACACAAAGAGAAGACTTTGGACATTAGATGGAGAAAGCTAATCTGCTCTACCTCGTCACTGTGCGTGGAAACTTCCTCCTTATTATCCAGGAAAACTCAACTCACATAAGCATGGAAGACCAGTAAAAACTATTTCCCATTCACCCAGATATATTTTGTAACAAAAAATGAAAATGAACTAAGCAATAGTTTAAAATTTCACACACACACACACACACACACACACACACTAGAAAAATGTGTTATCAATGAAGCTAATTCAAAACACGCTGATAAATTAAGAAAATTAAAATGTTTCATATAAAAAGAATAAGTATGTATACAAATTGAGAACCAGATAGTGAGACTATAGAAGGAAATTAGAAAGGAACTGGAAGAAGTTATTAGTTAACTGAAGAAAAATCACACCAGAAAAAAGAATTCAACTCAAGGGTATATGGGGTGATTAGCTATATCAGAGATCACAATAGGGGAAAGGAAATAAGTGTTTGGAGCAAAAGTAATGCCATAGAAGCAAAGAATGAGTCAAAATATTTTTAGAGAAAATTATAGGCAAGGATATATATATTTTTAAAGAGTGGGATTTTCAACGAAGACCAAATAACTAGAGAGAAACATTATTTAGAATTATTAATTCAGAAAATGTTGCGTTAGTTAGGATAGCATTGGACAACAGACTTATTCTAGTTCTAAGTAACTCAGTTTTCTCCTCGTATAGTTTCCATATTACTGCCAATCAAATACCTTCAAAATCAATGTGACTGTATTACATCTTTACTTGAGTCTTCTTCACTTAAAAACTACCCACATAATAAAGACTAACACAATAGCATATCATATGAATTTCTCAACAATTGGACCCATCCTTAGGCAAAGAAAGAAGCTAATTTTCCATTTATCATTTAACTTATATAATTGCTATATTCCAAACATAGCAAACTTATGATTCCAATAACATAAGTTTTGCTTTTAAAATACTTTCGTATCTTTTACCTTCTTCTTCCTCCGTCTACTTACTTCTCTTTTACTGATTACTTATATCCTATTATTTTCATGCACAAGCTTAGTCTTCACATATGTATGCTCCTTTGCATATGACTAAGTGTCTACTAGAAATCATTGAATGAAAGACAGTCATGTGTTTAAATATTTCTATGCATTTCTAAACCACAAGTTCATAGAGAGGATGAGGCAGTGTTTATCTTTCTTTAAAGCAAATTGCAGAGAGGTTGGCACATAGTTAAAGTGAAGTAAATATTTGTTGGATAAAAAATTAATGAATGAAAGATAAAAATGGCATAAAATTTAGATGACCTAAATTTTTGTTAAAATGATCAAAGATAATTTTTACTGAAGTGTCAGGTAACTGAATCATAGAGGTGGATTAGGATGGAGAATATTTCAGGTAAAAAAAATTATATATATAAATATATAAACATATTTATATATATAAATAAGTATATATATGATTGCCAAAGAGAGAAAATATAATGTGATCTCAGAGAATAATGAGCTTTCTTGTCTCATGTGAGATATGAGTGCAAAGAACAAGTTAGAAATTTAAAAAGAATTTTTGAAGTGGTCTGAAACTAAAACTTACAAAGAGTTCTAAAACATTTAGTAAACAAAAATTTTAACATGAGACACAGTTTAGGATACATTTATTTTCCAGGAAATGTATGTTAAAGAAAAAATGTAAAATTGCTTTTGGGGAAATATTAGCATAAATGTTGTAATTATCTGCTAATATTTTACTAAATAATTTGAATAAAGCAACGATATACTGTAAGTGTAATTTTTAGAATAAGTATGTTATCATATATCTAAGTTAAACTGTTTATTATTTATTTTCTTATTCTGAAATTTTGTATTCAAAAGTGAAAATTCAAGGATAGACTTTTACTCTACAGCATAATACAGCTAATTTGGCAATGCCTGTTATGTCAACTGGTATTTTATAATGGTAAATAAATCTGACCATTTGTCACTTCAATGACACTTTTTTTGTTTTTTGCTCTATTTTTCTCTTTAAAAAAAGAGTCAAATGATTTTAAAAATCACTGCAGTTTCATTTTATTCCATCTTCAAATCACAATAGAAAATATGGAATATTTTTATATTTTTGTGAGACATGGATCACTCATTTTTTATGCTAAATTAAAAAATCTTTACGTAAAATTTTATAAATTGTGTACATATTTTTCTTTGACTATACAGCAGCAAAATTTGCAGAACTTGTTAGTGGAAAATGAAATATTTCTACTTATTTTTACCATATGTAACCAAGAAAAAATGTTTGGGGAATGTTCCTCTCATTCATTAAACCATTATCTTCATGAAAGCAAGAACTATGTCTTTTCTTCCCATTTCCAATATTTGCTTCATTGTCTTGCACACTGAATGCATACATATAATAGCAAAGAAATAATACTGATTAACACTTAATGAGTATTTATTTTGTTTTACCTTGTCTACACTGCTGGATTTGCCGTGTGTAATTTTTCCAACAGCTGGTGAAAATGAATACTAGTGTTGTTCTCTTTTTACAGATGAAAAAATTGAGGTTGACACGTGAGAAATTAACAAAAGAAAACTCTTCTAAAGTTATACCATTGATGAATACCAAACCCAGAATGGCTCTTGAATCAGATTCTATAACTATCAAATAAAACTATTTTTCTAAGAGTAAAAAACAGAAGGATAATTAAAAGTGTAATTACATTTGTTTAAAAATATGGATCTCTATATATTTTATATGTTACATATTATATAAATAGCTTATATGACATACGTAAGCAGCATATATGCTATCATATATAATATAAATAGCATATTTATGTATCTGCTATATGTATTATATGGTAGAGAGTCTATTTCTTTGATAACAAAACCAGTATATTTGTTTGTTTGTTTGTTTGTTTGTTTGTTTGTTTTTTGAGTTGGCATCTCACTCCGTCACCCAGACTGGAGTGCAGTGGCCGCTCCCAGCCACCGCAGCCTCGACCTGCTGGGCTCCGGCGATCCTTCCGCCTCAGCCTTCCGAGTAGCCAGAACTACAGGCGCGCGCTACCGTGCCCGGCTAATTTTTTTTTTTTTTATTTATTGTAGAGATGAGGTTTCGCCTGCCCAGGTGGGTCTCGAACCCGCGGGCTCAGGCAATCCACTCACCTCAGCCTCCCAAGGCGGGATTACAGGCTGAGCCACCGAGCCCGGCAAAACCAGTATATGTTAAACAAGTCACATTTGAAATCGATTCAACATTTATTGAGCACTAATTATATACGAGTATACATTTATTGTAATCCATGCACATACAGTACCTATTAAGAGACTCTTCTTTCTGGGTTACTGTCTTTCCTTCCAAAATTTTGCTCAAATATATTTTTAGAGTGAACAAGCCTGAATATAGAGATGTTGTTATCTTCTGGATTGAAGGACAATTACACTAATTCTTTATTAGAAGAAGTTGCAATTTTCTAAAAGCAGGGTTTTTTTCTTCTATAATAAAATATACCCTCCACATTGTCATCTGGCTTAATTTGTGTCTCCCTGTGGAAATTGGGGATGAGGGAAATGACACAAATAAAGCTGATATTCTGGATACTACTATTTCTCAGAACAATACATTTTTCGCCTTCAATTCAGGAATGTCATGTCACCTACTAGCATACATAAAACCATTCTAAGCTTACTAATTAGTTTGCAAATATTATAACATCTTTAGACCTATTACAGGTCATAGCATATACAGTGTGTATTTTTTACTTTATGTTATAAAGTGGTTTATTCATTAGAAAAGACATTTGTTGATGTAGCTAATATTTTTGATATTTTGTCCTCATTTTTAATTTTGATTCGGGAGGAGACACATGCATTTATTTACTTATTTATTTAGTTAGTTGAAGTCTTACTCTGTCATCCAGGCTGGAGTACAATGGCACACTGACGGCCACCCCAGCATCAACCTGCTGGGCTTCAGCGATTCTTCCACCTCAGTCTACCACACTTGGCTAATTTTTTTTTTTTTTTTTTTTTTTGGAGTTGGAGTTTCACTCCCTCGCCCAGACTGGAGTGCAGTGGCCGCTCCCGGCCACCGCAGCCTCGACCTGCTGGGCTCCGGCGATCCTTCCGCCTCAGCCTTCCAAGTAGCTGGAACTACAGGCGTGCGCTACCACGCCCGGCTAATTTTTTGATTTTATTGTAGAGATGAGATCTTGCTTGCCCAGGCGGGGCTCGAACCCGCGGGCTCAGGCAATTCACGCACCTCAGTCTCCCAAAGGCGCGGGATTACAGGCTGAGCCACCGAACCCAGCTCAAAAATATTTTCTAAAGTCATGATCTGCTTCCATGCAAGGTGGGAAAAAACCGTGAAAGCAAATGAGAGGCCATCGCTTTGGACTCAAGAATCTACACCCTACAGAACAAGGCAAGCTTGTCTTGGTGCAAAACAAACGAGGTTATTTTGGATCCAAACTATGATTCGTTTTTCTGGATGTTGGTGAAGACAAAATATTCAGCATGCCCACGTACAGCCTTGTACATTGAATAATTTGTAGCTATTACAAATTTGTATCAAATTGGCATTTCAGGCATTTATTAAGGACCTACTATGTGCTTAATGATTAGCTAGGAGCTGTGAGGACTGTAACAGTCTGAGACAATTCCACTCACAAGTTGGCTGGGAGAAGAACTCATGGAAAAGAAGCAAATAAAGGACTTTATAAAAGCTGGATGTGCAGACCCCTGGTGCTCAGGCATGGTCCCTGGCACACTGTTGGTACTCAATGGTTGCTCACGGCACGAAGGAATCAGCAGCAATGGCCTTTGACATAGCATGTCCATGTGGCTGTCTCATTTGTCAACAGGAACACGTTTGTTCCTAGGGCTGCGGTGACAAAGTACTACAGACTGGGACCCTCAAACAACAGACATTTATCATCTCGCAGTTTGGGGGGTTTGGAAGTTCAAGATCAATGTGTCGGCAGGGCTGGTTCCTTCTGTGGCTGTGAGAGAGAATCAGTCCCGGGCCTCTCTCCTTGGCTTGTAAATGGCGGTCTGCTCCTTGTGTCTCTCACATCACTGTCTGCTCACAGCATGAACGGTTCAACAGCACTGGACTTTGACACAGTCGTGAGGACTCAGGGAGGTAAGGCTACACGTGACCAGATGGCACCTGTACTGAAGTCTTTGCTTTTGGAGCCTTTTCCCACTGGCCCCTGAGACCTCTCCCAGAGGCCTCGCCAAAGGGACCAGAGGTGCTGCTGACACGCAGAGTGGAGAGATGGGAAGGGCAGGTAAGCTACGCCCAGAGAGCACGTGAGCTACTGGGAGGAGGCCCCCAGGTGGGGCCAAGGCAGCACTCAGGATCCCTTTCCACTAAGATTGTGTCCACAACCAGATTGTCAAATGGCCTCTTCCAAGGATGAAGTCCTTTGGGATTGGGTTGAAGTTGTGTGATTTAGGGGTTAAGGGAAAAGAAAGAAGTGGTTAAAATAGAGGAAAAGCCAAAAAAAGCAAGGCGGAGGACTGACTAGGAGTCCCCAGGTAGGGTTAGAGGGTAGGATATCGAGGATATGGGTCACTCCCTAAGTCTCCAGTACTGGGACCTTGAAAAAGTTCAAAGTCACGAATCCAGTCTGCTGAGGAGGTTTCCCTGGAAGTCGGGGGTTGGGTGGGGGGTTAAGATAGTCACAGAAGGGACTTTCCACTTGATGGGGGTGAGGGATGAGGCTTAAGCTGCCCCTCTAAGAAGATGACCCTAGCCAAGGGAAAGCTGGGTTGGTGTGTTCCCCGGGTCCAGGTTGGTATAGAAGCCTTCGAGGGAGGTCCTACCCAGCCAGTCAGGAGCACATTCTGCACCCACAGGGTGGGTACCCCAGGCGTGAGGCATAGGAATCCTTCTTCCTCAGCTCTCCCCGGCCTGCCGATGGGAAAGGGGACACAAGCAGAAGGGATGACAGATTGTACCTTCTTGACTTTCAGGGTTCAGGCGATCCTTCCGCCTCAGCCTCCCGAATAGTTGGGACTACAGGCATGCGCCACCACACCCAGTTAATTTTTTGATTTTTTGTTGAGACCAGGTCTTGCTATGTTGCCCAGGCTGATCTTGAACTCCTGGCCTCAAGTGATCCTCCCAACCTGACCTGATATCCGTTTCATTAATTGGTTAAATTGAGTATTAACATAAAGCTATCATGAAAACAATTGCTGGGTTACTTTTTTTACTTTACAAGGACTCCTGCGGAAAAAGTACCGCCCTTAAACTTGGGCATTTGGGAGCCTGGGTCCGGGACTCTGGGCCTTGGAGGGCTCCACTCTGGTTGGCTACCTCCGATAGAGCCACTTAGCTGGGAGGCCAAGGGCACAGATCTGCTTGGGGTCCACACTGGGGACCTGGGATCCTGGAATTTCTTACCCCAAGCTCTAAGACTTTTTCCAGGGACTGTGTAGGCCTCTTCCCTGCACCCCTCCCCCCAGCCTCCCCCCATTTCTCCCCCGGACAGACTGCAGGGAAAGCTCTCCCTGAACCTGCAGTGGGATTAAATGAGGCAAGCTGTTTAAGGGGCAGGGTGGTTGGAACCTAGGCTTGAGGGCCGGAATGTCCACAGTCTTGCGTGCAAGGCCCTTACAGATGTGGCATGGCTTCCACCTCATGTCCCCACCTCTTGAAGGAGCCAGCCTGCGGGTGTGCACAGTGACTGTCAATAAATCACAGCTGAGAGTCCATGAAACGTGTTCTTTGCAGCCAAGGTATTTCTGAAGCTAATTAAAAATGTGTGTGTGTGTGTGTGTGTGTGTGTGTGTGTGTGTGTTGGAGTCTCACTCTTGCCCAGACTGGAGTGCAGTGGCATGCTCCCGGCCACCACAGCCTCGACCTGCTGGGCTCCAGCGATCCTTCCGCCTCAGCCTTCCAAGTAGCCGGAACAATAGGCGCGTGCTACGGTACCCGGCTAGTTTTTGATTTATTGTAGAGACAAGGTCTCACCAAGTTGCCCAGGTGGGTCTTGAACCCGTGAGTTCAGGCAATCCACTTGCCTCGGCCTCCCAAAGTGCTGGGATTACAGGCTGAGCCACCGAGCCCAATCAAAAAATTTTTCAAACAGATCTTATAGCACAGAAGAATTACATTTCAAGTGTAGACTATGGTGTCAACCTTAAGAAAGAAACTGAGGCAAAATTAACATAGGTCAAGAATTTATCTGAGTTAAGGTGGAGAATTGCAGTCCAGGAAATGCTTCCTTGGTGCCTTGGGAAGTGCTCAGGGGAGCAAAGGAAAGACTTAGAGGTCGAGTGTTTTGTCTTTTTTTGTTTTTGTTTTTCAGTTGGGGTCTCACTCTGTCACCCAAGTTGGGAGCAGTGGCAGAGTCCCAACTCACTGCAGCCTCGACCTCCTGGGCTCAGTTGACTCTTGTGCCTCAGTCTCCCATGTGGCTGGGACTACAGGTGCACACCACCATGCCCTACTAATTTTTTTGTAGAGATGTAGAGGTCTCGCTGTGTTGCCTGGCCTAGTCTCAAACTCCTGGGCTCAAGCAATCCTCCCACCTCAGCCTCCCAAAGTGCTGGAATTACAGGTGTGAGCCACCACACCCATGAGCTTTTAGAGAAAAAAAGGACAAATCAGAAGAGGGCAATTGCAAAAGTTGTTTCTCAGGAATTCTTATTGGTTTCAGAAGTAACGTTAATTAGTAACTGGCTGTACATTGTTGAGCTGTAGGGTGTGAGTTATGGTGTCCGGTGGATGGCACCGAGTGGCCAGTTGAGAGCTGTTGGTGGCGTCAGCTGGTCTGGAGTAAGTGGCTTCAGGAGATGACTGCCTTTTCCCATGGGATATGGCCTGATCATTTAAAGGGGGCTCGCATTCCTCAGGTGAAACATTTCTTTTCTTACTCAGTGGGTGCATTTTTTTTTTGAGTTGGAGTCTCACTCTGTCGCCCAGACTGGAGTGCAGTGGCCGCTCCCGGCCACCGCAGCCTCGACCTGCTGGGCTCCGGCGATCCTTCCGCCTCAGCCTTCCAAGCAGCTGGAACTACAGGCGCGCGCT
>CAUYQG010142969.1:0-50145 GCA_963574415.1 Tarsius wallacei | reverse complement strand
CACACTCCCAGACTTTAAACTCTATTACAAAGCTACAATAATCAAAACTGCCTGGTACTGGTACAAGAACAGGCATATAGACCAATGGAACAGGATAGAGATTCCAGAAGCAAAACCTCAATTTCTCAACCAACTCATCTTCGACAAAGCCTCCACCACCAACAATTGGGGAGAGGAGAACCTATTCAGTAAATGGTGCTGGGAAAACTGGCTGACCACATGCAGAAGATTAAAACAGGACCCCTACCTATCACCATACACAAAAATCAACTCTAAATGGATCAAAGACCTAAATGTAAAACCTCAAACTATAAGAACCTTAGAAAATGCAGGAGACACCCTTATGGAAATTTGAATTGGCAACCAATTTCTGATAAAAACTCCAAGTGCCCATGCCATAAGAGATAAGATAGACAAGTGGGACCTCATCAAACTGACAAGCTTCTGCAAAACCAAAGAAACCATCAAGAGAGCGGGGAGACAGCCCACAGACTAGGAAAAAATATTTGCCGACTGTATGTCTGACAAAGGTCTAACATCTAGGATCTACAAGGAACTCAAATGTGCCAAAAAGAAAAAAACATAACAGCCCTGTTACTAAGTGGGCAAAAGATATGATTAGACACTTCTCAAAAGAAGACATATGCGTAGCCAACAGATACATGAAAAAATGCTCAGCCACACTAGTCATCAAAAAAATGCAAATTAAAACTACACTGAGATGCCACCTAACTCCAGCCAGGATGGCCATTATCCATAACTCAAAAAACGACAGATGCAGGAGAGGTTGTGGCAAAAAGGGAACAGTTCTACACTGTTGGTGGAGTGTAAACTAGTACAGCCTCTGTGGAAAACAGTGTGGCGATTCCTAAAAGATTTAAAAATTGACCCTCCATACAGTCCCACAATCCCCCTACTGGGAATATACTCGGAAAAACTCAAATCACTCTATAAAAGGATACCTGCGCACGTATGTTTATTGCAGCACTGTTCACAGTAGCAAGACCATGGAACCAACCGTGCTGCCCATCAAGAGGACTGGATAAAGAAAATGTGGTACATATACACAATGGAATATTACGCAGCCATAAAGAAGAACAAAATCATGAACTTTGCAGCAACATGGATGGAATTAGAGTCTATAATACTGAATGATCTTTCACAGAAACAGAGAACTGAGTATCACGTGTTCTCACTCATAAGCGGACCTTGAACAATTATCGTAATACTATAAGAAAGGGATTGGCAGTATTGGGAAACTGCAGGGAGGGGTCGGAGAAGCAGAATTGGCAGTAGTGGAATCTGCCTGGGGAAGGGGGGAACACCTCATCAACAAGGGTACCTGCATAATGAACATTTGTATACCTAACCTTGAATTGTACCCCACGTCTTTAAAATAAAAAAAAGTAAAAGTTAAAGAAAAATGACCCCTGTGTCTTAGCAACAGAACTGTTTCTAAGAGATGCAGCTCAGTGCATACCAACGAAATATAATCAGATCTGCAGTCATTCTGGCGTCATTTATGATCCTCATTAGGCAGAAAAGAAGTGATATATTGGCTTGAGAAGAATTGGCCAATTTAATCAAACCATCGTACTTGTGAATAAACTAATGTTGGAGACCTGATTCTCTCTCTTCCAGTCTCTTAATCTTCCCAGCATGGATTCCATTTGGACGGCTGAGGCCCTACTATGCATTAAACACCCTACTGGGCACTATCCCATGTCATGTCATTTCTGGGAGTGTGAGGAGATTTAAGGAAACGAGCAGCCTTTGTGTGAAGAAGAACCCTGAATGGCTTAGGAAAGGATCGTGGCCCACACGAAAACCTCGGGGAAACTGCAGGGAAAAAAAAACGTTAGCCTGCCTAATTAAGTGTCTCTTAAAACTTCATGTCCACCCAGAACCTTAGACCTCAGAGTAAAATCACTTCATAGATGAATAATGAATAAAAATGGTCTGCAGGTTTTTTAAAATCATGTATTCCATTGGTTAAAAAAAAGATTATACCATGTGCCCCCAATATGTATGAATTTATTTATAAATTATAAACATATACTGTTGTACTATGTGCACATTATAAAACAATCTTACAAACAAATTTCAAAGGTATGAGATAACATTCTTACAGTTTTGGTTATTTTCACTTTCTAGTAGATTATCCTGAACACCCCAGCCCCCAGGGTCCACACATCCCACATTAAAGATCCTTAATGATATAATCTCAACTGCAAGATGGAGGGATGGGATGTATTTAAGAATCTGCTGATCATCAAAACGCACATGGAGCCAACCAGCAAAATATCTCTGGAAGATGCAAGATCTGTCTGATACAGATTGCTTGACGGTACCCACTTACCCATTTTTCAAGAATCTGTTGTAATGTCATTCCTGCATGAAACTTCTCCAGGAATTCCCAGGTAGAACTGACAATTGCCTCCCTTGGATTCTCCCACCCCTGTACAGATATCCAGCATAACTCCTATAACACTTGATTACATTTATGATTTCTGTGCCTCTCTTTCCATCTGAATTATCAGCCTCTCTAAGGCAGGATCATGTCATATTCTTCATTAATTTGCCAGTATTTGTTATATAGTAGGTCCTTAATAAATACTTACTAAGTGGATGACTTGACAGAACTAGATAGCAACACAGTGCATAAAAATTAGGATGTCCCGGAAGCACACAGAAGAACAAAAGGAAAATGCTGTGAGATGCTACCCAGAGCCTCTTCGACATATGATTATGTTTAATTAGATTATAATGTCTGACTTGTTTGCAGCGAAATTCACAGAATCTCCCAGTGAATTCTCCAGATACTTCAATGAAATTCACGGTTGCTTCACTCCTCTGCACAGCTTCTTCCTCCGCTCTACAGAGTAGGGGAGTTAGCCCTGGATTGGGATATTTATGCACTTGCTAATCATACATTTGTTTTCTCTCTAAGCTCAGTCCTGCTTACCAAGAATAGCTCAAGATGACAATCATTTTCATGCTTTCAGTCTAACAAAGGCTCCAGAAGGATATGGAAACAGGGAACAAAGCCAGAAGTTTAACGTCAACAATCAGGAAAAGGAAAAAGAAATAAGGTTAAATACCTGCCCCCTCATTTTTTGCTCTCCTGTGTTAGCATTTTTAATACTCCTGTTCACCTGAAATTGTTTGGCACGTTGAGGATGAGCTGAAGTGGGTAGCTACAATAAATAAGAAGATTCAGTTCTACCCTTTGCTTATATCCCTCAAGAGCCGTTTGAGTTTTAAGATCTTTCTCTCTCATTCCCCCTATTCTGTGTGTGTGTGAGTCTTTCATGTTAACTTGAAGCCACAACTTGTAACTGTTAGCAATATTTATTTCCACATCTGTTTCACTAAATCATTGTTCCAAATGAGTTCCATGAGATATTCATAGATGCTCCGTGGAAAAGAGTTCTGTGGTCACTTTCTCACTACAGGAACAAAATTGAGTAGCTGAGACACAGAACATTTAACATGCAAGCCTAAAATATTTACTGTCATTTACAAAGATAGTTTGCTGAACTCTGCACCATTTCTTTAGTACTCAATCAGATGCAGACTTGCTTCATGTTGATGTTTATACTTTGATGCTTCTGTATGTCTTCTCAGTGAGTTTTAAGTCTACTGAGAGCAGGGCTATGATTTGTACACTTTAGAATCCTTTGTAATATTTAGCACAGAATAGGTTATCAATAAGCTAGCCAATTGGTTGGTTCTTTCACTGGTAATTTGTAAAACACAACAATTTACTCCAAATTCTCCATAAGATATTCCTGGTGCCAAAAAAGAGAGAGTAAAAGAGAGATGTTTTCATACTACTTCAGTCTGTGGTTTGAGGTAGAAAGTGGGCACAGGCTGTTTACATTGGTCATCTCCAAATTATCTCCGAGAGTAAACCTCAAAAGGACAATAGCATATGGTCATGCAACGATTTAGGACAAGACTACCTTGTGAGAAATGTGTTGTTAGGCAATTTCATCGACATGCTGACATCATAGAATGTACTTACACAAACCTAGATGGTATGGCCTATTACACACCTAGGCTTCTTGGTATGGCCTATTGCTCCTAGTCTACAAACCTGAACAGCATGTTACCGTCCTGAATACTATAGGCAACTGTACCACAATGGTAAATATTTGTGTGTCTAAACATAGAAAAGTACGGTAAAAATACAGTATAAAGTATGTTTAAAAATAGAACACTTCTTAGGACACTTACTATGAATGAAGCTTGCAGGACTGGAGGTTGCTCTGGGTGAGTCAGTGAGTGGTGAGTGAATGTGAAGGCCTAGGTCATGACTGTTCACAACTATAGACTTTATAAACACTACATTTAGGCTGCACTCTAGTCAAAAATTTTCTTTCTTTAGTAATAAATTAAGCTTACTGTCACATGTCTACTTTATAACCTTTTAATTTTTTTAACTTTTTACTTTTTCATAATAATACTTACCTTAAAATACTGTACAGCTCTACAAAAATGTTTTTATATCTTTATTCTATAAGTTATGTCTGTTTTAAAACATTTGTGTGTTTTTTCTACTTTTTAAATTTGTTAAGCACGAAGACAAACACACACATTAGCCTGGGCCTATACAGAGACCCAGGCTCATCCATATCACTCTCCTCCACCTCCACGTCTAGTCCCACTGGAAGGTCTTCAGGGGCAATGACACGCATGGAGCTGCTATCTCCTGCAATAACAATGTCTTCTTCTGGAATACCTCCTGTAGGACCTGCCTGAGACTGTTTTACAGTTAACTTTATATAATTAGAAGGAATACACGCTAAAGGAACGAGAAAAAGCACAGAGTAGTAAATACATAGCCAGTAACATAGTCATTTGTCATAATTATCAAGTATTATATACTATATGTAATTGTATGTGCTAGATTTTTATACAACTGGCAATGTGGTGGATTATTTACACCAGCACCACTGCAAACACATGAGTGACGCCTTGTGCTACAACATCAAGGCGGCTAAGACGTCACAAGCGATAGGAGTTTTTTGGCTCCATTATAATTATATGGGCCACTGTTGTAAGTGCAGTTCGTTATTGACCGAAATGTTATTTGCAGAGCATGACTGTATTTCTCCATGGTAGCTTGGAAAATATCATGAAATATCTTTTTTAGCACAAGTTACATAACCTTAATACTTTCCCCATATACAGCATACCGATTTTAATTGCCCCAAAACAGTTGCAGCCCTGTTTCCCGCCTCACACACAGACACTGCTGAAGCTCTCTGTGTATACTAGTAGACAGAATACAGACTGGCAAAAGTTGATTGATACGGTTCTCTGATGGCCATCACGCCAGTCCTCCTAATGGCCACTCAGAATCTCAGCCTAGCTCTGTGCATCTGGGTGGAACAAGTAGTAGCCTGGCTGAGACCTACCGTTCCAGGCAGGACTGCTTTGCAGTGGCCTGTCGTCTTAATACCGGAGGTCGCTCACAAAAAATAAGCCTCCGATGGATCGGACTGGAGGGAACAGGAAGCTCCTTGCAAGGCCATATTACCTATTCTAAAGACCTCTCTAGTGAACATTTATCAGAGCAAATAAAAATCCTAAGCTAAAAGTGCTGAAAGAAGCCTCTTTTCAAAAAGTCAATGAGGAAATTCCCTTCCATATTGGCAGCTTTTATACACTCAGGTTAGGTTAAATCAACCACTCAGAATGAAGGTTCAGTTTGTTCAGGAGCGAGTCTGAATGTTGTGTGTGTGGTTCACACGAGTATATGTGTTTTCATGACTCTAAGGAGTTGTATGGTACGGGTCTAGATTACTCCTTGTTGTAAAACCACCTACAATTTGTTCTACCCACAAATACGATTGCCTCAAAAGAGGAAATGCAACATTCCCAGAGCTCACCTGCAGCAGGTCACCAGCTCCACCACTTTCATTAGGCTGACTCATCTTTGTTTCTGAATAAATGTGAGCTTTGGCTTGGAGTTAGATATGATGTGATCCTTCCCTGACCTGGCCCCCATTCGTGGGTCCAAGAAGAAAGATGCTGATTTTTTTTCTACTGTGAAATTGCAGAAATAGATATGTTCAAGTCTATAGGAAGTAGCCCTTTTTAATACTAACAATTTGCTGTAGTTATAATTTTCATGGTGTCTACTGGTTGAGAGACGATAGGACTTATTCATGGAATTTACACTCTGGTGGTTTGATAAATATATAACATGCTGAAAAGGAGTTTCATGGGAAAGTAAACGTTATTCATCAGGGCTTTAGTTTCTCTTATATTTGCTTTCAGCTCAGCAATATTGTAAGTTGTTTGTTTGATTTTTATTCATTTTTCATTTATTTGGTTTTCTTTCTAGATCCTCTGCCTAATCTAACTCAAATAAGAACGGCACTTAACAACTCTAAATATGGCATAGGGGGAAATGTGTATATCCTTTTCTTTATATTATCTTTTGTTCACATACTGAGGGCTGTGGAAGGCAAAATGTGAGGTGCTATTTTATAGCATGGTTAATGCTTATCAGTAATTTTTTCCCTCTGACCTTCTGCCTCAGACAATTAATTTTCTTGAACTGCTCACACACTGGCAGAACATGGAGGGGGGGGAATAATGTTAGTACTAGTGAATATAATCTTGGAAGAAAAGCTGTGCAATTATTCAAAGACCTAATCTTATCTCTTGTTTCATTTTTATATCACAAGTCTACATTTAAAAGTATTAGATATCCCGTTCTGCTGTCCCACACCTTCAAACCTCAGTAAATAAATGCTGCTAAGTGCCACCAGGAGTGAAAGAGCTTGTAATGAGAAGTGTGAGGAGATATGTGCTCCATTCATCATTCTGTTCAGTCCAATATTGAGGCTCTTGTTATCAGCAGGATTCGTGGCGATGTCATCACGGCTGGCATAAATCTTCTGTCAGTGTGGGTCGGACTGATGCCCTATTAAAACTCTGCTTTCACCTAATCACAGAATGACCTTTCGATGTCTTTAATTAACCTCTGACCTGAACCATGCCAACGTCTTGTTGGTAGGTAAATCTATGGCATGACATTTGCTTATGACACTACATTCGTCTTGATTTAATCATCGTACCTTTCAGATTATGGCTTGAGTGAAATACAGTTGGGATCCCTGTTAATAGTTGGATTAATTTTTAAAAGGTTAGAACATAATATTTTCCTCTGAGCTCCCAGTGATATCTTTGCAGACATTTCCCCCTGGGGAGTTGGGGTACCCCATTAAAGTAAATTCAAGTGAACCTTCAATTTCACCAATAACACAATCTTTTTAGCCAAGTTATTCTTTTTGAGTAGCCCTGGAAGCCAGAAGCATTCTAGGTCTCATGGATGACCAGAGGACAAAAGTTTTAAAATACAATAGAGCTTCACTTGTCCAAGACAATAGAATGCAGCAGTGGCATGAAATTAAAAGAGGTAGAGAAAGGAGGGAGGAAGAAAAGAAGAGAAGACTTTTCTCTTGCGTTGGAAATGTGCTTTTCTACTCTGGCACTTGTGTGTGTGCTTGGATAATAAAACCTCATTCATATCTCATTCCTCCACTAAAAGGAATTCTGTTTGTAAATGCCTGTCTGAATTCGTTAATATTACAAATGTAAAATATTTATTAAAAACACTCTTCTCACATGCAAATGTAGTCATAAATCGATTGGAGTGGTTACTAATTCATTTGAATTGAGTAGGTTTCAAAATGGAGAGTTGTAATTGGCCTATAAATCATAACACTATCGAATAAAATAAAAGTTTTGCGCTACCTAAGATTTATCCAATGTTATACTCAATCAGATGCCCCATGAAGGACTTAGAATAGATGATCTCTCAGGTCTTTTTCAGTTATAAAAGTCTATGATTCAGTGTTTCAATATTACAAATTCTGAGTTTATTGAGTCTGAATTCAAAAAGTTTTCATGCCTTTAAAATACAATTTAAGATTTATGCCGTAAAGACTTTAGGAGCTGGGAAGTTTTCAAGTGTCCCACCTGCCCTGGCCCTGTTCCCTGCCGCTTCCTCCTACCTGAGTCTTTGTTGACTCACCTGTAAAATGAGTATAATAATACCTACCAGTAGAATCACTTTGAAGATTCGAGAAATCATACATATAGCACTTTAAATAATATCTGGCATGTACTAATGCCCAATTCACTATGAATGGTAGTGCATCTGTTAATATCTCCTGCACTTGCCAATAGATATTATCCCTTAGACCTAACCCAATCTCTTTTCTTCTAAAATTATACAATGTAATGTTTAATGACGTTGGAGTCACTCCTGGATTCCAATATCACCAACTATGTCACTAACTTACTGGCTGTGTGATTATGAGCAATTTGCTTAAGCTTCCAGTGCCACGATTTAATAATGGTACCTAGTTAATGGACCTATTAAATGAGATAATGCATGAAAAGTACCGTGTTTGATTTGCTCAATAGCCTATCCCTGTTACCTAGCATAGTGCCTGGTGTATAGCAGGCACTCAATAAATATCAACTAAGATTTATATACGCAATTATGTTATTATTTAATTATATACTAAGATTGCACATATAGTACCATCATCATCATGATTAATAAATGTGTCCTATTTTTATCCCACATCTTCCTTGGTGTAGAAGTCGTAGTTGCATATTTTGGCAAAACTGGGTTTCAGTTAGGTCCTAGACCGAAATGGGAAAGTGATGTTTACTAATGGTATAATCTATTCTGCTTAATTATCCATTTATTTAAGAAGGCTTGACTGAGCAGCTGTTATGTGCCAGGCACTGGAGATAGAATGAAAAGCTAAAAGGTACACAATCCCAGCTGTCATGGGGCAAGGAGTTTATGAGACAGAGAGAGACTGATGTGAATCAAGGAAGGACACTAACAAATGAACAATTTTGTACTTTGTCAAGAACCACAAAGGAGGGACACAACTCAACAGGGGGCTTTGACACAGTTAGGGAGATGAGTTGAAATGAAGCAAAGGATGGGAAGGCCTGGCCCACGTGGGGGGTTGTATGCTGTGTTTTGAAATTTTTTTGTCCTAATTTTTTTTTTTTAGCCAGAGTCTCACTCTGTCCCCCAGGCTGGAGTGTAGTGTCATGCTCATGGCTACTGCAGCCTTTACCTACTAGGCTCAGGTAATCCTTTCACCTCAGTCTTCCAAGTAGCTGGAACTACAGGCACACACCACCATACCCAGCCAATTTTTTTGATTTATTGTAGAGATGAGGTCTTGCCAAGTTGCCCATCCTGGTCTTAAATCCCTGGGCTCAGGCAATCCTCTCGTCTCCACCTCCCCAATGCTGGCATTACAGGTGTGAGCCACCACGCCCAACTGTCCTAATTTTTTTTTCTTTTTGGCAAGTTTGT
The DNA here is from genome assembly GCA_963574415.1 of Tarsius wallacei. Classification (NCBI taxonomy): domain Eukaryota; kingdom Metazoa; phylum Chordata; class Mammalia; order Primates; family Tarsiidae; genus Tarsius; species Tarsius wallacei. The sequence goes on along the minus strand of CAUYQG010142969.1, from coordinate 40,775 downwards.
ATGTTGACTTGCATACCTTAAATGCACATGCAGATGTAACTTCAGTGTCAACGGTAGCAGTTTTCGTCTTCATGGGGAAATCAATTTCCCTGTCCAGAACTGTCAAGGAAGGGCTTCTGGGGTGTGTCCTGTAGGGAACTCCCATTGGCAGCCTCTTCAGTGAGAGATTAGCGTGTGCGAGTATGCAGGGGTACATGTGGCGGGGGTGGATGCCCCATCTCAGCCATCCTGTGTCCTAAATTTAATAGGGAATAGGGGATGGTGTTATGATGTTATTTGTGTTTCCAAAAGCTTACCTTGTTGAACCATATGGAAGGTGAATCAGGATGGGACAGTGAGATATTAAATGTCAATATTTATATAATATAAAATCTCAAGGCGTAGTTTCCATGGTAATTCTTTCTTTGACTCTCAGCAAAAAATTAGGTTGATGCCTTTTTCATGGGCACCAAAAAGGTAGAGGGAGAGAGCCCACTCCCCCCACTCCACAAATATACAAACTTTTCTTTTACAATTAATAAAAGATGTGACAAGAGATACCACATCGAACTCTGAATTATTCTTCTCCTCTGCCACTTTTGTCATGACCACAAGAGAGCAAGGCTGTCCATATTTACTATTCTGTATTATGGGGAGTTACATGCCCTCCAATTGAAAGGCTGTGTGCCAAGCCAATGGCCTAGCCTCATAAAACCTCACTGGCTATTATACTGATGGGGCCAGACTATAACGCAGTTAGAGTTATGAAACTTAACTCAAAACCTTAGGTCCAAACGGGACAGAAAAAGGAAACCACCTCTAGCTGGAGAGCTTTCATGGCAGCCAACCAGAGGTGATGTGTTTATTTATAATTCATCTTGCAAATATTTACTTAACTTTTGTTATATGCCAGCTACTTCTTAAGTATTCAATGGTGAACTGAACCCAGTCTTGAGTGGGACATTTACTGTGTCATGTGATTTAAAGAGAAAGGTTAACATTTATAAACCTACTGAGTACTTGGGACTCTATAGTAGTGGTCCCCAACATCTTTGGCACCAGGGATTGGTTTTGTGGAAGACAGTTTTTCCACAAAAATTGCCAGGGTGGAGGGGATCATCAGACATTAGATTCTCATAAGGAGCATGCAACATAGATCATTCTCAAACAGTTCACAATAGGGTTTGCTCTCCTGTGAGCATCTAATGCCACCACTGCTTTGACAGAAGACGGTGTTTCATTCGCCTGCCACTCACCTCCTGCTGTGCTGCCCGGTTCCAAATAGGCCACAAACCGGTACCAGTCCATGCCAGAGGTTGGAAACCGCTGCTTTATAGAGTTTATCTGACTTGGTCATCAAGACAACTCCACAAAATAGAATTTATGATTTCTACTTTAGGGGTCTTAGGATTTGAACATAGAACCATTGACCACAATGCCCTTACCCTTCCATTACAGCATGCTATTTTCCAGAAGAAGCCCCTTTTCAGAAGTAACTCCCCAGGGAGTCCAGAAACTCGGCCGTTAGTGAGTTTCCTTTGTGCCAAGATTCATCCTGTCTCCAGTGCCCTCTTTTTAAAACCACAGCAGAGTTTCTCAACCTCAGCACTATTGGCTTTTAGAACTGGATAATTATATTAGATTCTCATAAGGAGCATGCAACATAGATCATTCTCAAACAGTTCACAATAGGGTTTGCTCTCCTATGAGCATCTAATGCCACCACTGCTTTGACAGAAGACGGTGTTTCATTCGCCTGCCTCTCACCTCCTGCTGTGCTGCCCGGTTCCAAACAGTGGGGCTGTCTTGGGCATTGCAAGCCACTTAGTAACAACACAGAACTCTCTACCCACTAGATACCAATAGCACCCTAGTTGTGATGGCCCAAAATTCCTCTGGACATGGCCAAATATCCTTGGGGGAGGGTGGTGCCACAAGGCAGAAGAAGAGAAGCTAGTGTGGACAACAGAGAGAGCAGAGTTGCAAGAAAGAAATGGTTGGCAAATTCAGCTGTTCCCAATACATTATAGAAGATATGAACAGGAAAAAAAATTGCTTTTGAATTTGATGATGAAGAGATTTCTGGTGACATCAAGGAGGGCAGTTTCTGAGGACTGATGGGGGCAGGAGCTTGAAGATGGGGAATAGGTGGAACACAGGAAAGAAGGGTTAATGGGAATAAAACTTCCCTTTCAACAAGCTTGAGAATACTGTGGAAGTGATGTTGTGCAAACTCCAGGCCCTGGAATCAAAAAATTAGAAGTTTCTACTTCCTGTATCTTGGAATACTCAGTTTGGGATTCTAAGCAGCCATTCGAGTTCAACCAGCCTGAGACCACCATGGTATGATCTAAGTCTCACTGAACCCAGCCTTCCACCTGTCCCTGACAAATTGTGGACATGCAGTTGGAGTGATATTGGAGTCTCTAGACCAGCCCATCTACCTGCCGAATACTAGTGAGTGACCTCACTCAAAGGTAATACAAGCAGAGTTACCCAGCTGAGTCCTGCCTAGATTTCTGGGCCACAAAATCATGAGATACCAAACAAGTTTTACAATGGTTTGTTACCCAGAAGTTTGTAGTTGGAACAGACTACAATGCGAATCCCAGTTTCCTTCTCCCGGTTATAAGACTTAAAAAACAGGGATGATAGACTTCACGTCATCCAGTTCCCTCTACTCTGAGCATAGCTCCTAAGCACACATTTTGTGTCATTAGCATATGTTGGCCAAGCTCTCATACTCGAGCGTTGTACAGACCCAAGGTTAGTTCTTAGCTTCTCCACTTTGTGGCTTCTTAAAATTTGGGTTATTCTTAGCAGTGTTGAGAAAGATTGAGTCAGATGCATTTATGTAAAGCACTTATGCAGTGCCTGCCACAATCAATGCTTGCTAAGGGTTAGCTCTCATTTAAACCATGAGTTTTTCCATCAATGGACAGCAAATCATCACATTCTTTATAAAATGACCGCAACTTTGACTTCATAAAAGTTTGCAATAACTTCCTCCTTCCCCACTAGAGCGACTAATGGGACTTTCTCTTCTCATCTTCTGCTTCTTCACAACCACAGCCACAAGTCCATTCCTGTTGGTCTTCTTGTGGCTTCCAATCTCTAGTTCTGGCTGTTTGACCTACAAACCGTCACACACACACACACACACACACACACACACACACACCGAGAGTAAGAGAGTGAGAGCGAGAGAAGAGAGAGAAAGAGAGAATGAAAACAAGAGATGCTTCTAAGCCACAAGTTCTCCTGTGGGAAATGTGTGTATTGAAGGATTGACTTCTGAATGCCCTTTTGGCAACCACAAACATTTCAGTACCAGTCTGTATGACTTTTTAATCCCTCCTGTGGAAATAACCAGAAAAACAGAGAAAACTATGTATTGGGAGCAAAAATATAGAGTAGTAAGCCAGACGTGGTGGCTCAAACCTATTAATCCAGCACTTTGGAAGGCCAAGGAGGGAGGATCCCTTGTGGCCAGGAGTTTGAAATCAGCCTGGCTAACACAGCAAGACTCCAATTCCGCAAAAAATATTTTTTAAAAAACAGCTGGACATGGTGACACATGCCTGTAGTCCCAGTTATTCAGAAGGCTGATGTGGGAGAATTGCTTGAGCCCAGGAGCTCGAGGTTACAGTGAGCTATGATCATGCCATCGCATTCGAGTCTAGGCAACAAAGGGAGATCCTATTTTTTAAAAGGTGGAGGAGGAGTAAAGGTTTTTGCAATGAAGCATTGGACACACAGAAGAAAAAAAAGGTAGTGCCCGATTCTGCCAGGAAGCAAAGGGATAAGCGTACTATAAAAAAGACCACAGGAAGAGGTAACGTTCTCATCCTGGCTGCTAGACAGAGATTTCAAAGACATCAAATTAACAATGAATGTAGCCCAAGGACTTTTCCATGTCATGCACCCAAACTAGTCTGTATTTCTGGATCAACAGGGGACTCAGAGTCTTGGTTGTAGGAGTCAATACTTTAGAGCAGGAACTTTTAACAAATGTTAGGTATTCAAGTAGAGGAAAGACAGGGAGTGAAAATGCCTCCTACTATGCGTCATATCTGAAGAACCAATTTACAAGCATCTCGTTGATCTCCAGAAGAGAATTGCTGCTAAGCTGGTAATAAGCAATGGGTGTCAAGATCAAATTTATTATACAGCACCCATCATAACAAATTTAAGTGGGTAAGATATTGCCAGAAATTTATTTAGTGTGCTCTTTCTTGTTTTATCTTTATAAAAATAGAAGGTGAGCAGCAACTTCTGTCCCTCACCCCCAGTTTTCACATTGTCAGAAGTTCCTTTTCTTCCGTGGGCATTTCAACAAGAGGGCTGAGGATTAATATTGGTGTGTGGGGAGCGTGGTAGTACTAGGAAGGGATGAGCGTCATGGAGTGGTATTTGGTAGCCAGGTACTCCATCAGGGTCTTTTGGATGCCACGGGAACTAGAGGACTTTGTAGAAACAAACTGATTTGATGCCTCTTGAGTCAAAGCACTTAAGATGTCTGCCTTGTTAAGAACTGTTCCTAGCCGGGCTCGGTGGCTGAGCCTGTAATCCCGCGCCTTTGGGAGGCTGAGGTGAGTGGATTGCCTGAGCCCTCGGGTTCGAGACCCGCCTGGGCAACTTGGCGAGACCTCATCTCTACAATAAATAAAAAATTAGCTGGGTGTGGTAGCGCACGCCTGTAGTTCCAGCTACTTGGAAGGCTGAGGCGGAAGGATCACCGGAGCCCAGCAAGTCGAGGCTGCGGTGGCCGGGAGTGGCCACTGCACTCCAGTCTGGGCGACAGTGAGACTCCAACTCAAAAAAAAAATAAAAAGAACTGTTCCTTGTGGCTGCAGAGCACGGGGCCATGGATCACCTGTGCTTCATGTCTGCAGAGGTTCCTCCGAGCATTAAAATGACTCCCCATCCAGCCCCGTTTAGACCTTCTTTCCCACAACCAGAGCTTTCCTTGGCATGGTTGAGAGTGAGTAGGGAGTGGGAATGAGAGGAGCCAGATCTCACACTCATAAAGGGCCTGGAATTTAGACTTTGGACACTTTCTCCATATGATTCTATATAATTACTGTAATTTTGAATTTTTAAAATTTTTTTAGAACCAGGGTCTCTGTTGCCCAGGCTTGAGTACAGCGATGCCATCACAGCTCACTGTAGCCTTGGCCTCCTGAGCTCAAGCAATTCTCTTGTCTCAGCCTCCCAAACGGCTGGGACAATAGGCACACACCACCACACCTGGCTAATTTTTAAATTTGTTGTAGAGATGGGGGTCTCACTATGTTGCCCAGGCTGGTCTCGAACTCCTGGCCTCAAGCAATTCTCCCAATCTTAGCCTCTCAAAATGCTGAAATTATAAGCATGAGTCACTACCTCTGGTCAATCAGCATAATTTTGTTGATTAAGATATTAATTTATTAAATGTAGATATTTAAAATCTACACATTTGTACCCATTTTGTCATCTTTTTTAGTTTTACTGTCTCTGGACTCTTAAAAATGGAAATGGCCTGGATTTTTTTTCCACCTCAGGGAGGCCCTGCCCAATCCAGCTGTCACCTATAGCACTTCCCCCAAAGTATTGAAACTTCTCAAATGAAAGGAGTTAGATGAGAAGGTAGAAACGGGAGTAATAAGTGAATATGCAGTGGGTACGTACAGGTCCAGTGGAGGATACTAAAATCTATTCCATTAAGCCCCGCTAGAAGGTACACCCCTTGAAAGCTGGGGCTCAGTCTTTTATCTCCACAGCTCTAATTCATCGTATAGTCCTAGAACACAGTAGGATCTCAATGCATGTGTGTCAAACGGGTGAATGAATGAATGAATTAACACTAGCCCAGACAGATGATTCTTTATGCAATATATGATACTGTCAGATTCAACTGCCTGCAAGGGAATCATTTGTCTATGGAATAGGCAAATTTTCAATATGAAGCTGACTTCAAGACATTGCTCAGACCAAGTGTCCGACTAAAGGAACATACATGATTCTTAATAACCGACCAAGGAAAGCATCAGTGGGAGAGGGAATCTGCAGCTGGAAAAAGGAGAGCATATTCCAAAATCAACCACAATCAAAGAGAAATTCCTTTTGGATTGCCAATTATTTAGGATTACCTGGGTCTGGGTCACAGACCATTGGTGTGGATAATCAAGAATTGACTGCCACATGGATGTTAAGCCTCCTTGGACTCAGGCATCTCCCGGTGTCCTGATCACAGTCTTCACTACTCCCCACTACACAGCCCAGGATAGGAATGGAGGTGTAAACCCACAGCAAGGCTAAAAGGCAGAAGCCTTCTGCTAATGCTCTCAAATATGAGAGTTTCCCCCAGAGCTACAGGAATGAACTGGGTCTTGTCATGAACTCTGCAATAAGAACAAAGGTCAGTGGGAGTGAGGGGGTCATGAAGCTAGTTGCCTATGCCAGTTGCTTTTTCCTGGATACTACAACTCAAAATGATCTGTCTTAATACATCACATGTATTAAAAGTAAGGACAACTATGAACAAAGCTGAAGAGTGGGAATTTCGGCTCTGGGCACTGCTGCCCTTGTCTTTACCCTTCTGTCTCCATTACTTGTGACCTCCACCCTTGACCCATGAGTCCCTCAAGGTCTTCCCCTAACAACTTCCTCTGGGGACATCCACATTCCCCGCATCTCCTCCTGCTTCATAACCAATTTCTTGGTCTACGCTCTGTTCTGCCAGAGGCTTGCCCTCAGAGATCAAAGGTCAAATCTAGGATAATGTGATAAATTAATCTGGGGCTTTCAGATTAATGTGTTAATAAGTACTCTGTCTGAAAGAGTTTTCAAGAGGGTTGCCCCCTTTGTGTTGGTCCCCTTAATGGAGTGACTCAGAAGGAAGACATCATGGGGTGGGGTCTGGTGGGGGTCAACCAGGGAAAAGGATTTTGGCGTCTGTGGTCTGAGGCTCTCAAAATACTTTTGGCTTCCTAAGGCTGGATCTGTCTGGGAGAGGAGTGTTCTGATCGGAATTTTCTGCACTGAAGGACAAGTCTAGAATATCACTTGGAGATTTCTTCCCCAGTGGGCTACTCAGGGCACTTTATATATTATTCTAGTTTCCTGAGAGTATGTAAACAAACACAAAGGGGATCAATCTGAGAAAAGAACAAATACAGAGAAAGGGGTCCACCAGGAATGAGAAATCTGTGGCCCAGTCTAGTAGGGAGGGCATTAGATGCACATAAACTGAGAATCGGCCCCCACAGTTGAGCTTTCTAAAGGAGTCTTTAGCCTCACCAGAAAGAGTGGGATAATTTATAGGTTAACATTTTCTTTTAATGTGGATAGCATTTTCCTCATTTATAGTTAATTAGGTTAAGCATGCATGGGGAGCAAGGGAGAAAGGCTTTTAGTGATGCTCTAAATGATTAGTAATTTGAATAAAGTAAAGAACCTCTAAAAGATGGAGCACTGGCACGTGTTAAACAGGCTCCTCTTCTGCGTGCTGGAACCGGCCCACTCTGGTTTTGAAGATACTGTGGCAATGAAAGCACTGAAGATAAAGAAATACAGAATGTGCTAAAAAAAATTTTTAAACAGATTTTAAGCCATACGTATGTGTGACATCAAAACAAATGGCTGAAGACGGACCTTGTTGGATTTTTGGTGTTTCGGGAGCAGCGGTGTTAGGCTTCGGTCCTGAATCACACCAACTGGCCAGGGCCCGGGGATAAAATGGTGGTGATGGACAAGAGCATCCCGTTTTGAGCCTCGGCTCCTTCACTTATTAAATGGAATAATAAGAGTGTCCCTTATCCTTGGTGCTGTCATTATGACTAGAGATAACGTATGCATCTCACCTAGCAAATAGTAGGCACCAGTAGGCAGGGTCTATTGAGCTAAGATCAAAACCATCTCCTGTTTTGTTGAACAGAATCTGATATTTTCATCATGTCTTGTCTTCTTCCTCTTAGCCAGTCCTGACCTCTTACATTTGGGGCCAATATCCCATCCAAGCAAGGTGCAAGTTTTCCACGTATGGTTTTCCCTAACGCTAATACAGCTGGAGGATTTTCAAGTACTACCTCCTTATCAGTCATTTTCAACAAATAAAACTTTAAGCCACCCAAGGTCTTTACTACTATTTACAGAAAATAGATCGTTTCTACCACCATGTATGGGTTTTAGGCATTCCTGGAATATCCACAAACCTTTCTCTCCCATGCACGGACAAACAGGTGTGGTGTGATGAAGAGTCTAGGGAACCTTGGCCAGCCAAGTTTCACCCACCCCTACCCAAGTGACCCACAACTAGTTCCCAGACTCTCTGGACCTCTGTTTCACTGTCCATAAGATGGGCACTGCCTTCATGAAGTAAATAAAGTAACTTAAATGAAAAAAATTATAGGCCTCAATCTACAGGTCGAGAAAGTGGTTTCTGAGACATAAATTTTGAATGGCTTAAGAGGACTGCTTGCCTTCACATTCCTCTGGCTGACTTCTCGCTTGACTCTTTTCCTTTATCAGCTCCCTGGAGAGGGAAACAGGAAGATTTTGAGCAGAAAGAGCATGGGTTTTGGGCTTTGGAGCCAAGCTGGATGAAATTTGGATCTCAGTGCTTCTATGTATTGGCCAAGTAAGCTTGAGCCAACGGCTTAGTAGTCTGGGACCTCAGTCTGTACCCCTTTAAAATGGCTACACGAGCACTGAGCTCATTTCCAGTGTCAGCATGAGACTGCAATAAGGATAAAGAGGGCCTGGCACATAGTTGGTGTGGAACGAGTTTCAGTTCCCTTCCTTCCAACAATCAAACAAAAGTGGTGGATTTGCAAGATCTGCTTTCCCCATGAGCTCTTGCATAGGCGCTGAAAGTACTTGGTAAAAAGATGCTTTTTAACCATCTATTACACACACACACACACACACACACACACACACACACACACATACACACATACACACACATACCATCACCCACTGCCTCCACTGCCCTTAACCTTCACCCATCTTTCCCACTTTCCCCAGAAATGAAGCCTGCATGTCAGGGCGGCCCAGAGAAGAGAGGACCCTTTATAAACTGTACTCAGACTCCGGCAGGAGGGGTCATTGCCTACCAGATTCCCAGCCACCCACACCCTCCAGGCAGCTGGCCTGATAAGGAGCAGGTGATTCTTTTTTTCCATTGTTTTAATTTAATTCTAATTAAATGTAAGGCTGGAGATGCCTTTAATGGGCTCTTTTTTTTCCCGGTTAAATTTCCTTGGGGAGTGTACCCCAAGACCTCTCTCCTTGTGATAACTTATTCTGGCCAGCAGAGCCAGGGTCTATTTATTACATCTCCCTACCACCCCCCTCCACAACCCTGGCAGGAGGGGCCCCCTCTGCAGTTGCTGATGACTAGAGAATTACTCAAGTGTGAACTGTTTCACTGTCTGTCACTTTGCTCATTAGGCAAGTGAGAAAATGTATCTATGGCTCTGTCTCACGGTCCTCATTAGCTTAGAGGCACATTTTTACTTCCCTTATTTGTTTTAAAGATGAATACATAAGAAACAGTAGTCAGTTGGTGTTCCTCAGTATAATTTTAAGAAGCAAAAGCCTGGATAATCTTATTATCTTCCCAATAATTGTGTTGTTCAGACAGTAGGGAAAGGGTAATTGCTTCTACTGCCTTTCCAGCCAGGGTAGAGGGGTGTAACTGTTTTAGTTGGAGTAAGGATTCAAGACCTCAGCACTGGGGGAGAAACATAGTGTTTTCAGAAAGGTAGTAAGCAGATACCCCGATAAGAACAACTGAGCCTGCACTTGGCGAATGCTGTTTTATTTCCTTCTAATACTCTAGTCCCTACAGCTAGAAAATATAATATTACTATTACTACCTTTGTGTTAAATGCAATTCTATTTCTACTTAAAGGTTTAGCAAAAGATTTGTTTTTTTGTTTTTAGTTTTTTTGGAGGGGAGTTGATATGAGAGGGGACATATTTAAGATTAGGTTTTTATGAAGCATTCCTTGCAGGTATTTATGGTTGTTTATCATCTCTAGATTTATTTACGGAGATGATAAAACAGAGCTGAGATCACCCAATATCATTCAAGAGTTTGACATTCTGGTTGCCTTCCTGATAGAAACGTGCCAGCCTATTTCTTGTTTGCTGCGCTTGACTTGGGGTGTTTAGGATCCATTTTTTGTTCAGCCACATAAATGTTGTTCCAAATTCATTAGCATCTGTGTGGTATCCCAGCCATGGATACCCTGTGGCTGATGATTTAAGTGGAGAATGTCTGTCTCATGGGGCTAAAGGAAGAAAAATACGATGTTATTTTCTTTACCTAAGCTTAAAACGTCGAACACATATGTAGCATGTTAGGGCTGGCGTTAGCTGCTTGCTTCAGTTCACATATAAGTCTGCAAAATAGAACAAATAGATGACCTAGACTGTTAAATATGCAGAGTACATTTCTCTTCATCTGCATTTTCAGATCAGAGTCTTAAAACCCAAAAGTGTAGAGAAAGAGGCATTCGCTTATCTTTTTAAAGCTTGATTCTTTTAGTAATAATGCCAGCTAAGATGCCTGAATTTTCGTCTCCCTCAACCATTTTCTTCATTCAGAGAAATGAGAATGCACATAACCCATTCAAGGGAAATATAATGCATTATTATAATATGGCTTGGCCTAAGTAGCTAATCACTTTTTATTAACACTTTTTGGCCCAGGGAGTTGGGATTTCTCCAAGCTGACTGTCAGGGCAGGGATTCTGGGAGTCTATATTAGTAATTAGCATTACAAGATCTTGACTCCTGGGGTGATTCAAATTAATACAAAATAAAAGTGCAAATTTCCAAATAGCTTTGAAAGCCATATCTATTATTAAATTTATGTTATTAAAGTCTTTTCTAGCCAGTATGACAGGAGTCCAAAGCAGAGGGTTTCCTTAAATATCTGCATGACTCGTCTTGGATTCTTTTTTTTTTTTTTGGATTCTTTAAAATTAAATAAAAGAGCATACAATGAAAGATCAAAAGAATTTTCTGTACAATTGAGTTACGCCTTGGCAGTAAAGTTTTCCACCAAACCAAATCCCTACAAAGCAATATTAGTTTCATGGTCACAGTTGCTTTTGGACTTTCCTTGATACATTTGGCAGCTATCTTGAGAGCATCCAAAGAACCGCTGGCAACATCAATCACTCATTTCATAAGCAGGCGCTAAGAGGCGACAGGAGGGCGCTTGGCACAATACCATCTCTCTACCATGGAGCCCCTCCCAGGCAGGGAAAAAGAGAAACGGTGCAGCATAGAGACATTATGGAGCTTGGCTTTGAATAAGGTTCTACTAATGTGTAAATAACCTGCTTTCTCTAACCATGTCTTTAGCAGACTAAGTGGTTAATTGTTATTGATCAGCTCTGCCCACTGTTCCAATATCAGTCATTATTGAAAATAATCTCAGTATCCTTCATTAAGCATGCATCTGTTTCCATGGGAATGCATTTTAAACACAGAGAGCTACTTGAGTGTTATTGGTTTCACTGGTAGCGCCGGCACTGAGGGCTGTGGTTGCCCAATCTGTCATAGTTAATCAACTCTCATCTCTTAACACTGGCTGCAGTTATCAATGAGGTAAGGATTAATATTCTGGGCGAAGCAGATGATAAATCATTTGTATATAATTAGTGTACAGCAAGGTTACAGCTGACATGAATTTTTATCTTAATTATGAGAGAAATTTGTTCCATTAATTTAATTTAGTTTGCATGAGTGGCTAGACACCTAACAAAGTTAATCTTACACCTGTCATTACAACATTAAGGAGAAAGCCTCGTGTTGAGGCGCCAGTCTCAGATCCTCCCGTGAATGAGGATAATGTTGTTCGTCCTGATGTAAAAATAGATGGTCGTAGACAGAAGATGTAAAGTCTCCTCTTTTTAACGTCCCAGAGAATTTACGAGAGAATATTGAAGTGACTCAAGTTGCTATGCTTTGGATGCCATAGTCCCCTTTCAAAATTACTTCTCTCCTGCCTTGTAAATCAGGTGGAAGACACTAGACACAAGAAGAGATGTGTTCCATTTTTAATGTGTATGCTAACTTCAGAGCTTTTGGCCAAATACAACTCTGCCTCCTGACAAGCTATTGCATTTGTAGCAAATGCAATGAATTAAGAAATGTGTGCTTGTTCGGGTTGTCTGTTCTAAGTGCTTCATGTTTATATTATAATTGACTAGCAGAATTCGTATAACTCGAGCTACTGTACAAATGGTAATTATGCAGACATCCCAAAGGTTTCAGAGTACTGCACAAACCTAAACCCTGTACTAATTATCCAAGTAATCACTTTGTCTGATCAATCATATTTGATTGATAGATTAGGTGGGGCTGTTTGTGCAGCAGAAGATGTTGTTTTTTATTTTCCTGCACATTTAAGATTTAAGAAAGGAAGAAAAGACCTGCTAATTTGGCTTATTTTAAACGGTTTCCTCATATACTTACCTTTGTGGTAACTGTTTTGCCCTGACATCCTACCTGGTAGAGGGAGAAATCTTTAATGAAAAACAGCAAGAAGTCACAAAGTTACAATATAAGATCCTTGCAAACAGGATGACCAGGAACAATTCCAAAATGTTGAAACAGAACTAAAAATGGTACCATGAGGAGCCCATTTCTAAAATTGCACATGTATAATATAAGCTCTGGCTTCCAAAGGAGCGGGCCTTTGCATTTAGGAAACCCCAAATAAGCCTGCAACTGAAATGCTAATTGCACAGTAACTCAGATTAATGTATTGTAATATTAGTCCACAATTATCACTTGGAGATAGGGTCAAGAAGTGTATAGTTGGTTATTCACAAGAAATGACTGATTTAAAAACAAAGAGCTCTAATGGAATTCAATAGTGCTTTTCAGTCATTCTGCTTGGCATCTCTATTACCTGAGATGATTCACAGTCCATTATGGGAGCTTCCATGCTAATAGAATGTCTATCTTCCGTAATACAGACACATCAGAGCACTAACTGGGAATCTGTCACAATGAATTTCATCTAGATTTCACTTCATCTCTTCATGGACTGTAAAATTTGCTCTTGTACAATGCCTAAATTTACTGTGGGTAATTGAGAGAGATCTATAGATGCAGCAGCACTCGGTAAAAAGCAGTTTTCCAAAGATCTATTGTAAATTGTGCAGCTTTGCCTCAGCTGGGGAAAGATTATGGTGAGCTGAATCTTGCCTTTACTAATGAGATGTTTTGCCGAGTTCCAAGGGCAGAGGGGGGAGATGCTTCAGTGGATTCTGCCACGTGGAAAGAGGAAAACAAGGAAGGGACCTATCTTTCATGCCGAAGCAAGCTCTGCAAAAGGGACAAAATCAAGTCTGGACCCAGGCTTCATTACCTTCCGCGGGAAGCATAAATCAGGGCTACGATCGACATAACATTTTCCAAATCTGCCTGTATTTACTTGGCGGAAAAAGAATGTCTCATGCATGACCCAGCCTTCCAGTAGCTCACATTTGCCTCCTCATGCAGCGGCAGGTAGCACAAGTTCCATCTCTCATTTGCTACACCTTCTGTTTCACAGATTGTTAATCCCAACTAAAATATTTGGTATTAAGCTATCTGCATGAATTGTTGATAAAGAATTAAGATAACATTTGAGCTATTAAATATAATGTGTGCTCATATTTTTTCAATGGATACTTGGGTTACTGCTCATAAAGTAACCTTTTTTTTCCCCCTTCAAACCGTTTCCCTTTCTTTATTTTACTCATTCCCATCAAAAGCTAAACAGAATCACTGGGTGCCCTTAACAACTGTAGGGCTTAATATTTGTTAGCCAATTAGAATTGTGATATATTCTATAGCTTTTTTCCTAAGCCAGGAACTGAATAATAGCATCATGCTTCACTGGCGGTGAAGTGAGCTGAGCCTTTACATTAGGAGAAAATCAGAATGGTATGACTGCAGTTCATTACTGAAATAGGTAACTGATGAACTGAAAAGACAAAGGGCATTGTTAAATGAAATGTCATTATTAGAGGTGTTCATGTTTAACAAATGTACTGTAAGTTAATTCAGTAGTGTTTTCTATAAAGTTCTCCACTGAATGTTCGCTGCTCATTTTTACTGCCTCTGCATACCTAACATCTCCTTAAAAATGTCTTCAAGGAAACAATGCCAACTCCCAATCATGGGGAGTATTTAAACCAAAGTCAGACCCATCTTCTGGGTTCAGGTATCGGTGTCACTTTCACTGAAGACCCTGGCCGGATGCAATTGTGTTTACGTCCCTAGATTTATGTGCAACATGCTAGGATGTTAATAATGCAAGCGGGGGCTGGGAATAAGCATAGTCACTTTGCAGAAGACTTGAGAAAAATGTTTTCAGCTTAAAGAGGAAAAAAAACCCAATGAAACCTTTTTGGCATCTGTGCAAAACTGTTTGCTTGACTCTGGAGGTGATAAAAATAATTTATGAAGCTCTACGTTTTTTAGCAAGAGGAAATGACCTCAGCTTTTGGCAATCTGATGCAGTTAGTGAAGCCTCTCTCTACTACTTTTATGGATTTCCTTGAGCTACATATTCTGTGACCTGTATTTCAGATTTATTGGCAGATACATAAGCCACATTAAGTAATATAAAATGCAGTGAATGCATCAAACAACTCAGCAGGGACCCACTGACAGCAGGCGAGAGGCTGCCTCTTTGAAGAAGTCACTCTAACTCAGATACCTGTTTATGCATTTGTCGAACCAGGCTCCGAATTTTTGTTTTAAATAAAGACATTAGTTCAAAACAAAAGAGGCTCCAGCCAACCCCATAACATACTGTGAGGCAGGAAGAGGGTGTACAGCCAACTTCAAAATCTAATCAAACCCTCAGGATTTTGAGTAGGAACATGCTTTGCTTCCAGTTTTGGGGGAAGCATGACTTCTCAGTAGGAGGAAGGGGGCCTCCCGCATATTGTGCCTGGTTCAAAGCAAGACAATAGAGTAGCATTTTGATGAGGGAGATGCAGACTGACCGATAATGTCTTTTGGCGAATTCTGACTGCTCTGATGAGAAGACAAGTACCAGCAAGGAAATGAGCATCGAACAGTGCCATACACTAAGCACTTGAAACCGAGCTGGAAGAATTTTTGCAAGACCTGTACATACCCCGATCCCTGATGCCATCAAAGGCAGGGGCCCAATGTGGCACAGCAGAAGGAAGAGCCCAGTTTCTAGCCGGGCCAGCTGTGTCACCTTGGACAACTCCTACCCTCTCTGCAGCTCACGATGCGACTCCTGGCATCCCCTCCAGCACAAAAACCCCTTGATTCTTTAAACAATGAGGTCCGAGTGATTGATGTAAGACAAATGAGATCACGGGATGCAGGGGACACCTCAACCAGCAGTGAATTTCTTAGGAAGATTCATGCCCTGGCATAAACCCAAACAGAAAAATGATGGACATGTGGTTTCATGGGGAACCTCTAATTCACCTTCTCGTGACGGTTGCATTTTACTGTTAACCATTCTCTTTTAAAGATAGTCTTGTGAGACTCAGATAAAAGTACACTCCCTTCAAAAAGCCTTCTAGGTAAATTCCACCCTACAGTGGCCTTTCCAGTCTCTGAAAAACTGACAGCTTTTTGTTTGCCCTATTTCATACTGTCCATGTGAACAATTAAATGGAGTGGCTAAGGGCTCAGATTTTAACCACTGCTAGCTGTGTGACCTTGGGCAAGACTCCTAACCTCTCGGAGCCTCACTTTTTCTCTTCTGTAAAATAAAGACGACAAAAATAGTATTTGTTTACTGGATTATCATGATGATGAAATGAGACCTCATTTATAAAGCATTTAACACAAAGTATGCCACAGAGTAAAATTCTCCATCTATATTAGATATTATTATTACTCTGTATCATGCATATCTGTTTAGTCTTTTCTTCACAAGAGTGTACTTCATTAAAGGCAGAGCCACAGTAGCACGTGCCATTTGTGTTCCCTACAGTGCTGGGCTCACTGTGTGTTTTTAGAAAATAAGTGCTGAGGGATAGAGCCCTGCTACAATGGAGAAAGGAGAATGAAGCATCAGACCAACAGAATAAAAATATCTTCACTCTTGTTTCATGAAGTGCAGTTCTAACAATGGTATCCATTATTAAACATTCACCTCTTGGCAAACACTTCACATAAGTTATTTCTAATCACTATCCTGCCAGATATGTATTATTATCTCTGTGTTACAGAAAGAAAAATTGAAGTTCCAAAAAGGTAAGAAATATTTCACATGACTGAAAGGAAAAGAACGGGATACAAACCCAGGTCTGGCAGTTGCCAACATCTATTCCTATCACACAGCCCTTCTGCCCAGAGCATGCTGTCCAGTCACCAGTCACCCAGATGCTCTACCTCTGAACATGCAACATAGATCTCTCTCTTGCTGGTGAGTGGTAAGAAGTTAGAGATGAGGTAGCCAGAGGAGCTTTCATTGCTGAGTCACATAGAGCAAGATGTCTCACAGGAGCTGAAAGTTGAGTCAGTCTTCCAAAAAAAAAAAAACACAATATGAAAAGAAAGGCAGATCACAGTCATTTGGGGCTCATGCCATAGAAATTACCATCACCAGGGTTCTCTTTGAAGCCAAACAGTGGTGGCTTAAAGACAAAAGATGCTAAAAAAAATGTTAAGATGTGAACTATAAGTATTAAATGACAACAATATGATTCCATATGACTTGGAAATAACAGCCATGCCTTACACTTGCAAACCCTCCTCTATTTCCCTAGAATGTTTGTTAGCATTCAGTTAGGGGTACTAAGGTAGGGGAATTCACAGTGGCACGGTTGGGACGTGGTCTGAGAAGAAAGATGGGATCAGGAGAAGTAGCCAGGACCAGCCATAAAATCCCAGTTGGGAGTGCCTGTACAGGTTGTGGCTTGGACTGTCTCCAGCGAAGAAACATGTGGTCTATGCAGGACGTGTTGGGGGCAGTATTGTCAGGAAGGACTCGGTATTATGAATGTCTTTGTCTGATTGAAAATACCTGGTCTCTCCAAGCAACCGTTTCCAGATCTGAATGTTGTCTACCTTCCAGAAATGTCTCATCCTAGACTTGAGTTATTCACACTGTTTCCCCAAATGCCAAGCAGAAATGCCTGGGATGATAAAATAGAAAGCACAGAATACATTTGCCTTGGGTACGCCTTCATAAAGTACTTCGCCACAAAGGAGTCCAAAGCCCTGCTAGCTAATTTAATAAGAGAGTTGAGGCAAGAACCGCCTCTAATAATTCAAACCTAAAATTAGACATCCACTTGAAAAATTCAGGTAACCGAAACAAAAACGAAGGGAACTTTGTTTATTTAAATTATGAGGATAATTGCCTCAATTCTCCAATTCCCCTCACTAGGGTAGACTTGGCTTGAGTGTATCAGTATCCATGGTGACTCATCTAATAAGTAAACTGCATTAGCTCTGCTACCAGCAGAAGGAGAGGGAAAGGTCTTGAAATATATCTGCCGTGGCTTCCTTCCAGAGCAAGGGATTTCATTATATCCTGAAGACATGAGGCAGTTCAAAGAGATTTGAAATATGGAATGAGAAGGCAGAGGAGGAGAAGTTTGAGATTATACACTTGCTTTTTAGTTTTGTTATTATATATGAGAATCAGACGCTAGAGACAGAGACTCTAGGGGAAGACTTTATTCTGGTCCAGGGTTTTGTTTTGGTTTGTTCTACGGTTGATATCTTTCCAAAAAGTTCCCCCACACGAGCAGACGTTCACATTTACTCTTATGTACATAATTTCAAATAAGTATGACAGCAAATCCTTTCAAAAATATACATCCATGATCGTCTATTCCATGGGTGGAATGAAACTTGATGGAAAAAATGCAGGATGGTGCCTGTTTGGGAAACCCAGACAATGTGGAATGATAATAGAAATCATCCCCAAAGGGGCACCACAATATTTCTTTCAAAAACAGAATAAAAACTTGCCTTGCATCCATCTACTTTGGAAAGCCATTTTATGATTACAAGCATGTAAGCTATTCTAATTATTACTGTAAATAATTAATCATTTCCTTTACAATCACTTATTAATTAGCTGTCATAACATTGTTGTGAGTTAGGTGGAAGACAAGGATTCAATATTCAGTTATTAACACCTAATTAAAATATTCATTGTTTTCCATATGTTGTTTGTAGCTTTGCTTCCTCTCACTTGACAGAATTTCTCTAACGAGGAACAATGTCCTCTATTTGCTTAGCTACATCGCCATCTGTTGTCGGAAAGTAGAACATGCCCTTTTCTGCTTTTTCACATAAGCAATAGCTTGCTTCATCCTTACCTCTCAGCTTTTATTTTGAATGGAAAAAGATTGATCCACAGTGTTATCCTCCTGAAAGACTTTTCTTGACCTTATTTGTCCTGCCACTGACGACATAAAATATTCTGCTGATTTGTGTCAATGATATCATTGAAGCAGTAAATTAAGTGAGTCCGTTAATGAAACTACGGTGAAAAATTCAAACTGTTCCAGCACAGGAAACACAGGAGAGGGAATTAGCTAACATATTTGGTTTACACAAAGTCATCATTGAGAGAAATTTGAGGTTGTATAATCACCTAAAGATGTACTCTATGCTAATGCATCTTTATAATGAAAGCTCAAATTTGTGGTGTGACTGCAGAGTGCCAAGTAGTGTTTGTTCTTGCAACAATCCAATAACAGAGACACTGCCGATGTACCCATTTTGCAAATATAGAAACAGTGTCACCAACAGGTAAAGTAGTCTGCTGGTACAAGGCAGGCTAAATAATTTTGCCCAGTGCAAAATAAAAATGTGGAACCTTTGTTCCAAAGACAGGAAAAAGTGCCATTAAAGATATTAAAATGTAAAGTTTTTTCCTTTCTCCCCTGTCTTTCTCTCTTAATTTGCTATGATTGTTTTTAATCTGTTTTTGTTATTATAAAGATGTGGGGTACAATTCAGGGTTTGGTATACAAACATTGATTATACAGATACCCTTGTTGATGAGGTGTGCCCCTCCCTCCCCTAGCAGTTTCCCTCAACTGCCAATCCCACTCTCCCTCCCCTGACCATTTCCCATTGCTGCCAAATGCTTTCTTATAGTATTATAGTTGCTCAAGGTCCGCTTATGAGTGAGAACATATGGTACTCTGTTCTTTGTTTCTGTGATAGATCACTGAGTATGATAGACTCCAAATCCATCCAAGTTGCTGCGAAGTCCATATATTTGTCCTTCTTTATGGCTGCATAATATTCCACTGTGTATATATACCACATTTTCTTTATCCAGTGCAGCTTGGATGGGCAACATGGTTGGTTCCATGCTTTTGCTATTGTGAATAGCGCTGCAACAAAATTTTGCTATGATTTTTTATTTGCCAGTTAATGTCATTCTGAGTAAAGAAAATTTTTAATTTTGTTATTAGTATGAATTTTGCTATTCATTTTTATGTTGTACAATGTCAGTTTTTAATACAAATTTAACAGCATTTAATTCATACACAAAGTAATTGAAATTGCACAATTTATTATCTTGTAGCTCAGGTATGTGTATTTTGCTCTCACTAGAACAATAGAAATGCTCACAGAACTAACTCAGCTGTTTTCACCCCGCTTGGTGTGTGCACATCCTGCCATCACTGTTCACCTTTGGCTTGCTGATGAGTAAGGAATTACAATTCTCTTTCCTTCTTTGTCATCGTTCTCAGGATAAGTGGTTGGCTTAACACAGAGAAGTACCACAAGAAAGGGTATGGTAAAGTTCTCTATCAATTGTATTTCTAAGAATGCACTGCCTTCTTTCTGTGTTCAGAGCAAGTTCTGGTTCAAACAGCAAGTTGGTGACAGACATAACATACTTATCTTGCATTCACTTTGAGTCTCACTGAACAACCAGGTATAGTGTTGCAGACCTGCCAGAATTCTGTGTTCATGAGGCATCACAAACTCTGTAAGGGAATAGGGTGACGAGCATCAGCAGACACCCCTGTTGTGCTTATCTTCTCTACTCACGTGCTTGCTCCAATATCCCATCAGAATTCACTCTCAAAACATAAGTTTAAAGATAAAATTATCAAGAATCTCAAGACAGTGACAGCAGAGCATTAAACCAAGTGTGGGCTCTCTGTTCCTGGGGCCCTGTGAGACCGCACGGACCATACACCCATCAAACAGACCTTAACATGATGGACGCACGCAGAATGGCAAATCTGAATCCAGAGTTCATGCTCCTGACCACTGGGCTCGTCTGCCCCTGAGACTGTGCCCAGAGGCACCTTTAAAAGCTTCTTCTTTATATGTCCATTATTCATAGGATTAAAGAAAGATAATGATGGATGGAAGGTCTTAGAAGTTCAACCTTCTCATTTTACAGTCAAAAGACAGGAAGAGCCAGGATGGCAGCCCTGGTGTCCTGACTCTAGACCTCTTCAATCAGACAGTCAAAAAGAATTCGATATCTCCTTCCCCTTTCTGCCTCTTCCTCAAGCTACCTTTTCTTTGGTGGTGCACTTCTCCTTTGCTACTCCATAGCAATCCTTTTCAGTCCCTATGATTCAAGAGAGGTGGACCCCTGCCCTCTCTACTGGGGCCCAGAAAAGGGCACCTAACAATGGCAGGCTTGGCAAAGCCATGTTCTCCATGGGAACCCTGATGTGGCTGTTGGGAAAGGCAATCTCTTCATCTGGGATGTTGAGGCATGAGGACCATGAAATCAGAGAATGTCCAACTTGTGACCAGATGGAAAGGGATCCTCTGAGAAGGAGGTCAATGTGGAAAAAAGCAGAGCTGGGAGAGACAGAGAGAAAACAAACCCCCCGGGAGTACAAATTCGGTTGACTCTTCAGTCATATAATCTAGCTGATTAGACTCTCCTTTTGTTTGAATCAGATTTCTGTTCCTGGCAACAAAGAGTCCTGACTCACATAAATGGAGATATAGATGTGGGAATCATCCTGTAAACATGGTCATTGAAACCATGGTGCGAGTGCAAAAAGGGCTAAGGGTAAATTCCCTGGGAATTTCATTTAAGGAGCGCAACCAGGGAAGAAGACTGAGGGAACAGTCAGGGGGTTTCAGGAGACCCAGCATGAGAGACAGTGTCCACTAAGCAGGAGTGGGAAACAGGGGTTGTGGGCAAGACCAAGTAAAGCAGAAATTTTCAGCAAGGTGAAAGTTGAAAAGAGTCCACTGCCCTAGAGGTCAGTGGAGACTTGCACCGGGATTTTGTTGGGTATAGAAAACAAAGCCAGGGAGGGCTTTTGGTTAAGGATAAAAAAATGAAACACAACCAAAATAAACGCAAGAAAAATAATTTTAAAAATGCTTTAACCTGCAAGGACAATGGAAATAAGAGGAAAAAATCCACAATGGACGAAAACTGGCAACAGCCAATGAAAAATGTCAAAGAGAAATTTGGAAAAGGGAAAACAGCAGCAACGTGGATGGATTTAGAGTCTATCATACTCAGTGATCTACAGAAACAAAGAACAGAATACCACATGTTCTCACTCATAAGCGGACCCTGAACATTTCCCATAATGTTGTAAGGAAGGGATTGGCAGTAGTGGGAAACTGCCAAGGTAGGGGTGGGAGGGGGACACGTCAATAAGGGTACCCGATCCCAATCCAGGCGAAGTGTGGACCAAAGGGAGAACTAAACTTTACCTGTATGATGAACACTTGTATACCTAATCCTGAATTGTACCCTGCATCTTTAAAATTACATCTTTAAAATTTAAAAAAAAATTTTTTTAAAAAAGGAAGTGGGAAAACAGATGGAGGATCAGTACCCGGCTTTGCAAGTGGGAGGATGAAGAGACACCTCAGAGCACATTTGGGGTGATGGCAAGGAGCGATTTGCCACGTAGAATTCTGACAACCTCGGGACTGAAGCACAGGTAGCTTGAAAAGCAGGAGAAAAACTCAAGGCTAAAAACAGGGAGATTGTCTGAAATTTTCTATTAGAGCAATTGGACCCATCCCTGATCTCTCCTATCCTTTACAATAGAGCCACTGACCCCCTAGTTCTCACAAATAACCAGAGAATTGTTCTCTGGAGACACTGAAAAGGCCAGAGTCGAGACTGTGGATGAGGTTCTGTGCCCCAAAAGGAAGGATTAGTGATGATCCACATACTAATGGCTGGAGCCCCACCCTGTCTCCCATCTGTTACCAGGGCACCAGGAGTCAGTGTGTACTCTCCACAAAAGACATTGAAAGCGCGTCTCTGCAGAAATAATGCCCCTGTGTTGGTCTGTACAGTGGTGACTTAGCTAAATGAGAACCATGTTTATCAAAATCCCCTTCCCTGGGTAGCTCTGGGTTGGAGTGACAAGAAGTTTGGGAAGCAGAAAGGGAGGCAGCCTCCACTATGTTTTAAACATGAGTGTAGGGTGCTAAGAGCCACTGCAGTTCCTACACCTTGTCACTGGTGGCCAGCTCACCCTAGTGGTATAGGGTGACTGCCAGTCCCATAGCTCCATGTCCCCACAGACCTCCTTGGCCTCCCCGCGTCTGGGCCAGGCACACACACAAGTCTGCCGGGAAACGCTTTAGTTTCCTGGGCAGGTCACCTGAATTGGTGAGGTGAAGGTGGTGAGATCACCTCAAACTAGGTGTTTGAGTACTACTAACTAGGTGGCTTAAAAGAGCAGGAATGTATTCTCTCATACCTTTGGAGGCCATGCTCCTCTAAAACCTAGAGGAGAATTCTTGCTCTCCTCTTCCCAGCATCTGGTGGCTTGCTGGCCATTTTTTTTATGTTTCCTGTCATGCAGTTGCATGACTTTATGGGGCTGGATTGGAGGATTTACTTAATGCTAGTTTCACTTCTTTATGTTTCAGTTCTTGATTCTTTACCCATAAAGTGAGAGACTTGCATTAGCTCATAAAAAGGATTAATGCTAACATTAGTGGCAAAAAAATACTCAATTTTTTAACAAAAATTCTGAGTTCCTTCTCTGTGCCAGGCACTGTACTAGGACCCAGGCTACAAGACAGGCGCGTTCTCTGCAGTTTCGTGAAGTTTACAGTCTAGAGGGGATAAGTGTCACAAATATTCTAAATAAAGAATGGTGGCAATATGAGGGCAATAAAAATAACACACCACGACACACAACCATCTAGGTCCCTCTCAACAGACACAAGGTTTAGCACTTATAAGAAGTTCAAGGACAGGAAAACTAGCTTGTGATAAAAGTTAGAAAAGAGAATCGCTTACGGGAGAGAAGAGTAGACAGCCTTCTGGAATGTTAGAAATGTTCTATGGCTTGATCTGTGTGCTGGCTCCTCAGATTTATCTGCATGTGATTAGGCACTCTACTAGATACAGATTATACCTCAATGGAATATTAACAATTATTTCCACATATGGGGGGGACCCCAAAAGACCCTGGAATTTATTTATAAAAAATTGTATAGTTAGTCTTACATGTTTAAACTTCTGTCACCTTCAAGGTACTTTCCAGTTGATGCAATACAACTCTTGAGATGCTTTTTCCACTGCTCGAAACACTTTTTGAGCTCATTGATTTTGATGCCTTGAAGTGCTTCTGCCATTTTTTGTTTCGCCTCTCCAACATTGGCAAACATTTCCCTTTGAGGACTTTTCTCATCCATGGAAACAAACAAACAAACAAAAGTCACTCAGGGTGAGATCAGGTGAATAGGGAGGGTGGGGCATGGGGGTCATGCTATTTCTGGTCAAAAAATGCTGAATTTTCAGCATGGTGTGGGCAGTTGTGCTTGTAAATTACCCATCGTGAAATGGGCAAACTCACTGAAAGAATCTCCAAGAAAAAAAATTCACTGAAGCCAAATATAGTCTTTCACAACAACGCTAGCTGGTACACTGATGCTGATGAGGCCCTAGAATGCTTTCTAGTGGGGGAGGCCTATACTATAAGGGGCCCACCCTTGAAAAATAATTCTGATCTTTTTTGGGGTTCCCCTCGTATAAGTAATCAATTGTAATAAGTGATAACAAGAAAAGTTGCAGGGTTTGCAAGAGGACCTGGTCTAAGATGGGAGCTGGACATAGGGAGCAACAAGAGTCAGTGATGTGAGACAGGCAGTGGATGCCAGAGAGGGCAACGACTTCTAGGCCTTGAAGAGGACACCACAGGCATCTCTGGGAAGTCAGAAGGGGCTTTCAAGCAGGAGACACATTGTAGGTTATTTCGAAAAGATACTCATTCAGGCCCCTTTTTACTAGCTGAGTTCACAACTGAGCATCTCTCTGTAGCAATACTTTATTTTCCAACTTGCATCTAGGGGATGCACTCATTTAATATAGACCATGACTTCTCTTCTCACTTTTCCTATCTCTCCTGCACAAGACACCAGTGCCACTGAGTCAGTGTCTGACATAAATCTAAGACCCTGCAGATACAGCTTTCCCAGACATAACTCTGGAAATGGTCTACCACTAAATGTATAGACCCAGACTCTTTTGCAGAACCAGCCAGCACTATCTTCCAGTGAACCATTGCCCAGACAGCATTCCGTGATGCGTTCATTGGTGACTGTAGTGAAATACACTTGGGAAATATTTGTTCAGACAAAGTTACACAGTTTTTCTATTGCAGGATTTCTCACAGTTTCCTATGTTAATGTATATTATGATTCTCTAAGAGGCCAAAATAATATGCAGCATTTCCAAACTTATTTGGAGCCTTTTTGTGGAGTAAACAGTATTAAGCGAGTTAAGGTATTATTCAGCAAAACACACTTTGGGAATTGTTGACATGAAGTCTGACAGCACAGTGCATAAGTACTTTCTACTAGTTAGTGATGTGTGGCATTACAACAAGCAGTAACCTCCTTTATCTTAATTTGTTTTTAGAATAAATGTAAATAAATGATAGAGAGCTGAGGTTGTTATTTTTATCTTTGTGTTTCACAAAGTTTTATTTCTTCCATCACCATTATCTGCTCACCTCCTTCACTTATTCTTTGGAAGCTCATTCATCTTCATTGGATATTGATCATTTTCTTCTCTGGTAATTTTAAGTAGCTAAAAAACTTCCACTGACTCATATTGTGTGCAAGAACTTTTTTTAAAAAACTTCTTTCGGAAATTTCCATAAAGCTAATTGGACTCAGATGCCCATTCTATCACCATTGATACATAAAATACGTTTTTCACATCTGAAGTCCAATATCATGTTATTTATCATAGATTGTTTTAGTGGAACAGACTGCAAGGAGCTCTAGAAATGTTAATTCTACTACATCTGACATATAGAGTTTTTGGTATTCAACCCAAGCTTTGCATTTCCTTTGCAATTTTCAAAATGCACAGCCTCACACTCTTTCAAAGGCTCTGGTATTATCCAGAAGCAATTACGAAGAAAAACGAAATTACCTTTCGTCACTCTATCTATTCAGGGCCTTGGAAATGCAGACTGACAATGAGCTGACAATTATTTGCAATCCACTTTCAGTTAATTTCACCATAAATTGAGCCTGAGGACTGCTGACAAATAAAATATATTATTCATCTGAAAACATTCTCTTTGGGGCTCCAGATCTCCAATCTATTTCATTAGTGATCACGATCAAACTAAGTTGGGAATTGATTTATGCAATAGTTATCCCTCTACAATAATTAATTAGGAAAATAATACTTTGGTGAAGCCTTGAAAAGGAGTAGCTTCTAAGGCTCTTTGATAAAATAGAAAACTTTAAAAATAATTATGAGGCAGTGTTCCTAAGGGAGTAGATATGCATTGCCTTTTCTATTTCTACGAGACATTAAACTTAACTCGCAGTCGGAGATAGCTTCTTGAATGTCAATTTAGTTTATCTAACAATTTTTAAGCATGTACTACGTGTCAGGCACTGGGTGCTAGGTCTGTAAGGGTTACATAAAAGGTTTATCCTTAGTGAGTGAACATGGGCAGGTAGCCATGTATGGCATCAACTGTCCTAGTAAATGTTATAAAAGTGTCTCTGCAGCCATAGAGGCTCCAGGAATTAATTCTGCTTAAATCGTCGGAAATGCTTCATGGGAGAAAGTGACATTAGAATCGGTCCTTGGACAGTAGGTACAACTTAAATTGGCCGAGATGAGGGACTGTGGTCTGTAGAGAATACAGTGCAATTCTAGGCAGAGGAAATATACAAACAATTGCAAAGAGCTGAGAAAGTTCCCAGTGGGTCTCAGGAGATGAGGGAAGTCTAGGTTGGCTATGAGAGGTGAGAAGGAGAAAGCAGGTTGGGACCAGATTGTGAAGGTGAAATGCAAAGTCCACAAACAATTTTTAATAAATGAGTTTTTAAGCCAGAAAGCTGTGTCATTCAGGTGACAAACCAGGTTGCAGTATCATAGGGCAGAGGAATTATTGGAGGGTATTGTGATTGTCCTGGTGAGAGGCAACAAAAGGTTGGGGGAGCAGAAAACAGAGATGCAAGAATGAGTAGAACTTGGGAATCATATGCCCTTAAGAGAAGTCAAGACACAGTGAGGTCAAGGAGTTAGAAGATCTTGTGGATGTTGACCTCATGAGAGTCGTGAGCCAACAGTGGTGAGGAAAAGACATTCTGAATCGAGTGCTAAAGACTTGAAAGTAGGTGTAGGTGTCTAGGAAGGTGATCGATGAGGATGGTATTTGTTCACTCTTTGGTTCATGTATTCATTCAAGAAATCTGTAATTGAGAACCTACTCCCCTGGGTACTGGGGATGCAGACACCAATAAGACACATTAAGTCAGTAATATTGATCAAAGAGGAAATTTACTGTCTTTAGGCAGGGAGAGGTTTCAAGGTTAGTTAACAGACCTATAAAATGGAAAGTCATGAGATTCAGGATGCATACAGGTAAACAAGAACTTATAAAGAAATGGAAAAAAGATGCTCCTCCAGCTCGAGCTTCCCATCACTTTTCCAGGCAGGGAGACAAGAATGGAAAAAGGCAAATGATGTGCATGCTGAATCTTACTCTGTTTAAAGAATTTTTTCTAGAAATCATACACAAACACTTAATTTTTCAGAAGTGGGTCACATGTCTACTCCTACTCTACACGGAAGCCTGGGATATGTAGAATTTAACAGAACACATTTTGAATCCACCAAGATCTTCTAGAAAAAAAAGCAAGGAAAAATTGCCATTGCTTAGACAACTAGCAACTATATTTTTCATATTTAAATATATTTTTATTCCCTCTTCCTGGGTATTAAAATCTTCCTAGAGTTAATAAATTCTAGGTTAACAGTGTTTTCTTTAGACTTTCAATGCATTGTTCCATTGTGTTCCAGCTTCCAGTGTTACTCTTGAGAAATCAAGTCATTCTGATTCTCATTCATTTGTTATGTGACCCGGTCATTATCTCTGTAAAAATCTTAATATCTTATTTTTATCTCCAGTGTTGTGATATGTCATAATGATGTGCCTTTGTGTAGATCATTTTTCCATTTCGTATGCATGGCATTTGAAGGGTCTTTTCAATCATGGCTTTGCTTTATTATTTCTTTGAAAATCTCCTCCCCTACTGTCTTCTAGTAGAATGTCTGACCTCCGGGACATTCCCTTGATTCTACTTCCAACTTTTCTACTGAATTTTTAAATTTCAGCTACTTTTTTTTTCATTTCAAGAGTCTTTTATTTATTCTCTAATTATTAATAATTATAAGTAAGTGAGGTTTTTCATAAATTTGGAGTTTGGGCTGAGTCTTAAAGCCTAGAATTTAATGTACCTCCATTTTCCAAAGGAGATGCTAGATGTTCTTCCAGGACTGGCATGCCAAGCCCTGTGCCCTTAGTCCACCTCCCACCTTTAGCCCATACATGAAGAAAAATCAATAAAAATACTAGAGACTCTTCAGAGTGAGTTAGAATTTTTTTAAAAAGATATATATGGGAATGTGAACATGTAAAGTAGATGTTTCTATCCCAAGGGCCAAGCAAGAGGAGGCTTCATGGTACATACTCAAGACACTAAGATTCTGTGCCAGGAGTGGAGACTGTCCTCTTAGGCCCCAGCTGGCAGCTGCTGAACTGAAGAAACCTGTAGAACTGCTCTGTGCTGCTACCTGGGCAGAGAATGGGGAAAGGGTGTTCTTGAAAGATCTAGACTTATGTGCTCTGGAGTTACAGGATCGGGGTCGGGGGGCGGGGGTGGAGAAGGAATGTGCCTTCTGAGGCTGTCTAGGTATGCCCATGTGGAACAAAGAAGAAACTGCAGCAAGAATGGTGTAAACTTCCAACATCAAATTGGACAGAAATTCATGAGTTATTCCAAGAACTAAGAGAGAAACCAGCAATAGTGAGCTTGAGTTGCCATTCAAGACTTCTGGCTCAAAAGAATGAGCTTGCATCAATAGTTGGAAGGAGATTTAGGGGAACAACATGAGAGGCCATCTGCATGGGGTTTCACCCAGTGAAGTGTGGGGAAAAAAGCACAGGGTCAAAAGTCCCACAGGAGAGTAGGCAAAGAACTATGCAAAAGCAACTCCAGCAGAAAGGGTTTGCTTTGGGACACTTACCACACAAAGGTACAATAGCCCCATCAAATAGGATTATTCTCTTCTAATCCTTGCTCCCTTGGACATGTTCCTGGAGGTGACATAGAAGCATCAGTTAGTGAATAGAGGAAGAAGAGGGGCGACAGAGAAAAGAATAGACCATGAGCCCTTACTTCAATTTGACAGAATTCAGGGTCAGACCCAAGCTAGAAAGAGGGAGAAGGTGTGGACTGGATGAAAGATAGCATGTTAGAGAGACTTTTCAATATCTGAAAACGAGTCTACTCTAATCTCCAAAGGTGCCCAGAAGAGTCTTAGAACCTGCACAAGATATCTTCATCAACAGGCATGGGGAAAAGGAAATCTAACAGAGCAAATTTAAAGAAGATGGATGAAAAGAAAACCAGATAGTTTCCTCCTTGTATCTTATCAAGTATGACCTATTTAAGAAACTGGTTATAACAGCATTTCTGTTTCCTCTTCCATTCTCTTTGTCCTCATGAAGTCATACTTTTCTATCACTTAGAGGGGTTTCAGGACAGGGAGAAGATGGACACATGTGTTCAGTCTCTTTTTAAACCACAAATCAATGAACCTCCCTTTTTTTTTCCACCAAAATCTCCTTCTCCAGGAAAGACTAAGTTGATTTACTGATACTTGAAATAAGAAATCAATAAATAACAAGATAGCTCCACATTTCTACTTAAGTATTGGGTTATTCTACTTACATAAGCTTACTTAAGAGAAAAGTTATAACTATGTCCATAATCTTGTAGCTAACCATCTGAACTCCTTTTTCTGAAAGGATAATCTTTAACTGTCACATATGCCACCTGGTGGCCACTCTGGTGCACACATTATGCTAATATCATCACACTTGGCCTATACTTGTTCATCCATTCACCCCTTCATCTATCATTCATCCACCATCCATTCATCCATATACCCATCCATCGATATATCCATCCATTATCCCCATTTATCCATTCACCTACCCATCCATCCATTCATCCATCCACCAAGCCACCTATCATCCATCCATATGATACACTTATTTGGGGGCAGACTCTAGACATGCAGACAAACAAAATACACAGAACCCTTGACCTTCCTTGAGGAACTGACAATCTAATGGGGGAGAAAAACACACACTTTTTTTGAGGGAGATTTGTAAAAGCTGAAGCTCTAAGGTTCAAGTCTGTGTTTTCAACTTAAAAAAAAAACTCAACTGGTTTCTTCCCTGCAATTTAGTTTAAAAAAAAAACCACTTAAGTCTTGACCATCTTAGAGGAAAAAAGCCAAAGAAACAAACTTTCCACCAATCATACTACTCCTAATATCTTCTTAGTTCTTTTCTTTTATTCATAGTCAGGTTACTTCAAAGAGTCTACACTCTCTGTCCCCTCTTTCTTGACTCTAACTCATTTTGATAGTTATTTTTCTTTATTTTATTCTTAATATATGCTCTTATAAAATAATTTAAAGTATGCAGAAAATAATAATATTATTACTCATGTATTCATTACCCACTTTTATCAAATATTGACCTAAAGTCATATTTTCCTTAGATCTTCTTTCTCCAAGAAATAAATTATCACATAGAGTAATGTTTTCAGTTCCTTCTTCCTACCCTTCCTGTTCCTTCTCCTTCTTCCTAGAGAAAACCACAGTCATGATCACAACTCCCATGCATGTGTTCATACTTTTGCTGCCCATTTATGTATACATAAGCCGTGTATATGATACTGAATATTTGTAAACTTAGCAAATCGTTATGAATATTGATTTTTTTAAAAGTTCAACTTTTTATTTATGTTTTCCATATTTATCCATACTCAAACATAAAACTCTAGTTTATCACCGTATATAAGTCCACTGGGTGAAGATAGCACAAATGACACACCCATTCTTTTTTGATGAACATTTACGTCACAGTATTTTGTTTATTTCAAACAAAACTTGCCCTAAACACTCTCACGGGCATCTTGTCCATTTGTGCAGTTCAACAGAGGACCTCGGTCCGTCCCCCAGGAGTTCTCGCCCAAAGGGTCTTTGCTAGCCACTGGCAACAAGAAATGTGCCTGCTCCCAGCACTGAATTCTGTCTTCTGTCCATGCAACCTGGTAACAGAAGTGAGCCACTTTCTAAGTAGATCCTACCTTGTAAATAAAAAGTAGAGTTGTTTTTTCTTTTTTCAAAAGCAACACTCATATTGATTTGCAACGTTTACAAGAACACTTTTGAAGATCCAAAACCACAGCAAGACTTTTTCCCTCTGTACTACAAAACAGGTTTATAAGAGGCCCTAATTTTGACTAAACTCCTGCACTAGACTCCAACAGACCAGACTAAAAATCAAAGTGATCACCCACACTTACGAAACTGAAATTTTGTTGTTGTCAGGAGAAAGAGATAACAGTCTGGTTTCCAAATAGGCCAGCTTCCATCTTCATTCGGCATGATTACAAAGTTTCCTCTGTTTTAATCTTACAACAATAACCTGAAGTAAACCAATCAGTTATCTTTCTATTGCTCTGTCTTTCTGTCCCTGCCTTACAAAGAAAGTAACTTTGACATGACCGATCCACTTTTTGTTCTTTTTTTGTGCTTTCTTCAGTTATTTTTCTGTCTATAAAGCCCACTGCCTCTGCTCAGCTCATTGGAACACTTATTCTATTTTATGGAATGAAGTCTTGCCTGATTTTAGAGTCTCAATAAAGATAATTGAGATTTTTAAACTAAACTTGTAATTTTGTATTTTGACAGATTTGGTGATCATGAAGAGACCTGAAGGAGACTTCTGATTACCTGAGACCCCTTGAGAAACACAGAAAAGGCCCTGCTATCCCTTTTTGGGATAGTAAATGGGGAATTGAGAGTTCTCTGTCTTTTTCAAGGAGGCCTGAGTCGTGAGACCCTCTCAGGTCTGAGCTTTGTTTTTCTATTACATGAGTCCCCTTATCGCTTTGGCTTTTGTGGGTACCATGGGTTAGTTTGTGCTGTGAAAGAGCATTTGTCCATGAGATACCCAGGGTTGGTTTGTGTTGTTACAGGACACATGACATTTTCATTTGCAGCAACTGACAAGTCAGTGGCAAAAGATGCCAGTTTTTAAGGTAAGTGATATCAGTAAATTATTACCGAAGGGCCTATTTATTTCTTCTCTTCTTGCATACTGAGAGCTCAAATCCAAAGCCATTTCAGCTCTGACAGACTGAAGATCCAAGGTAAAAATAGGATCCTAATTTCTGTAGGTCTGAATACTCTGCCTTCTGCTATACCTACCTTTTTAGTGTATACAAATTTTTACAGCCCAGAAGCTACACACTTTTACTTTTTTAAAGTGGCAAAAGATTACTAAAATAATTCATAATTATAATGGCCATTATGCAGTGTGATCTGAGATACCAAAATAGATGCTTCTTTATCAACTAAGGTGGACCCAGATGCTAAAGAAACAAAGTTACCTATGAGTCAAATGTTTAGGGCCCAGCTGTCCTGGCAAATTTCTAAATGCCTATGGCTACAAGAAGAACTACACCCTTGCTAAACTCTCTAACAATATGAACTATGAGGCCGATTTATGATCCAGACTACTACAACTCTGATTGGGCAGAGGACCAGCCTTATAAACTTTCTTTTCTGATAAACTAATGCAGACCTTAGTTTCACCCAGCTTATAGAAGCTGCACAATGTCTTTGTGTCCTATAGTTCTCCTTTTGATGTAAAGAGCTAAATTCCACATCATTTTAATGCTACCCTCACCCTCAAGTGAACCTGAGATGTATGTTACATATATGTTTACCCGCTGCACATGTGCTCAGCTCCCCTCATAGCTATGTATAGCTTCCCCCTGAAACCTGCTGAATATTTATGATACAGGTCCCATGAAGCATAAAACCCAATCTGTTCTCCCACTTTTCAAAAAGAGTGCATCTTTGGCGCACGATGGAGACTGTTTCCTGCTTGCAAATCGATGTTGCCAACGAAATTATCTTTTCTACTATTTAGCTATCCTGGTGGTCTTTGGGATGACAGTAGACTGTTCCAGATGAACAGTACTGCACTTTATAATGAATCCTTTCACTTTCATAGACAATTATTGCTTTCCTGTTTGTCTGATTTTTTTGTCCTGAGAACTTGGCTTGACTTTCCATTTGTTGGAGGTACATGGGTTGTTGGGCATGCCATATAAAAAGACGAAGGTAGCCAATATTTTTTTTACTTGATTAACTAGTCAAAGTTTCTGGTAAAGTTATTTAATACTGTTTTATTTTTTTCTATACCAGAACAATTGATTTTCATGGTGGTTTCAATATCAATTAATTTGATTGGAAATGTGTCAATTTTTTATTTAATCTTTGTGTATACATTTTTAAAAAAAGACTGGAAGCCCCAAGAATATGGCCAGACAGAAATGTGTATTGTATCCCATTCGAAGCTAGACCAACTGGTGCCAAATCTTGAGGCATTAGCTAAGTCTGTCTGGTTTTTTTTTGTTGTTGTTGTTGTTTTGCTGTTTTTTAGGAGTAGTTCTGGATCATAAAAGAGTTCCCAAATTAGGCCTATCCAGGAATGCCTATTGGTGTGCAGAAGCTTCTAAAAAGATTTCAGATTTTTTAATTGCCTCCTTTAAAATCTTTATAAAAGATTAAATAAAAAGCTTTAGTGACTAATTGACAAGAAAATTAAATCTTCTAACCTTTTTGCTTAGCCTTATTCATTAAAGGCTCCACCCTGAAGTCAGTGATCTAATTAAGAAAAAAACTAGGTTAGTCATAGTGGCTCACACCTGTAATCCAAGCATTTTGGGAAGTTGAGTTGGGAGGATTGCTTGAGCTCAGGAGTTAGAGACCAG
This sequence comes from Tarsius wallacei, assembly GCA_963574415.1. Taxonomy (NCBI): domain Eukaryota; kingdom Metazoa; phylum Chordata; class Mammalia; order Primates; family Tarsiidae; genus Tarsius; species Tarsius wallacei. The sequence goes on along the minus strand of CAUYQG010142969.1, from coordinate 7,463 downwards.
TCTAGGCAACATAGCAAGACCTCATCTCTACAAAAAATTAGCAGGGCATGGTGACGGGAGTCTACAGTCCCAGCTACTCAGGAGGCTGAGGTGGAAGTATCACTTGAACCCAGGAACTCAAGGCAGCAGTGAACCGTGATCATGCCATGCCACGGCACTCCAGCCTGGGCATTAGAGTGAGACTTTGACTCAAAAAAAAGAAAAAAAGAAACAAGCTAAGTTTAAATGACTGCCTACTGAGCTACAAAATACAACTTTCTGACATCTAGCTGGCTATTTGGAAACTCTTTGCGAAAATAAATTGATACCTATAAAGGAAATCTCCATTTGTAGAAGCGTCTCCTCTCTGTACTTAGAACATTAGAAACTTTTACAATGGGGGAAGAAACTGTGAAGAGTTTACATGACAAATTTTGCCTTTGTTTAATTTACTTTCTCTGACTATCTTGTCTCAGCAAATAACTCAGCAAATAATGGTGTTTAGATCTAAGTTCTGGATATGTCTACCTTGTTTCACTGAATGTCATACCTTTGGAAGTGCATATTTAGGGTTGCCTAGCTAACAATTGTTTAGGGCAATGGAATGGGCAATCCGGAGATTGATAACCTAAATGGAAAGAGAAACTATTTGAAAACTTACAAATGAAGAATTTTGTAAAAGCTATAAGATCTACTTCTGTATGTGTGTTGGTACATCTCTAAGTATTATGTGTATGTGATACTTCTTTACCAAAATATATAAAAATGCTCTAATTAATTGAGCTTGAAGAAGAAAGTGCTTAAATCAAATATTTTAATGTCTTTTAATTTATGTGATTTGAGTAAATCTTTGGTAAATAAGAGCCGTTTAATATTGTTGGTTTCACAAAAAACAGCTATGTGTTCTGATCAGCAAAATCCCTTATATTTAACTTAAGCATTCTTGCTTAGGTCGTAACTGCCTAACATTCACATGCTGTAAAAATGGTTAACAGGGAGATAAGTTCAGATGACGGTTAGCCTTGTTTAATGAGCAATTCAAGCATAATTGTTATAAAAATGGATCAACTTTTCATAGTTTCAGAATCTTTTTTTTAGTAACTTAATCTCCAGCTAGGGCAACATAGCTAGATAGATAGCATCTCTTAAAAAAAAAAAAAAAGGAAAGAAAAGAAAGGAAAAAAAATTTTAGAAAGTATGAGATGGTACTAGTCTATAGAAGGCTGGTTCACAATTACTAAGGACCAAAACTTTTAATTATTATATGTAATTAAAACTACTAGAAATAAGGAGAACCATTTTATATGCTAAGTACAAGGAAAGTGAGATGTGTTTTGGTTGAGAAAGTTGTAAGGAAGATATGGGAATATGTGGGGTTTTTCTTGAGGAAAAAAAGTAATGTTGTCTAATCTGAAGGTAATTTAAAGGTTGTTCTAAAATATGGACTTAGGAAGGAATTAGAAACAAGGCAGGAGGGAACCGGTAAATATGACAAAGAGAGATTTTGTTTTAGTAATTGTCTGTGCTTTATGTTGTCTTTATTAAGTCTTTGATTACTTAAAAATCTGAATTAAAGAGTTTTTCCCACAAATATGTAAATTTTTTTTTTAAAGTGTCTATTCATTTCTTTTTGTCCACTTTTTGTTTTTTTTCCTTTTAGCATGTTTGAGTTCCTTGTAGATCCTGGGTGTTAGGCCTTTGTCAGTGGGCTGTCTCTCCATTCTCTTGATGATTTCTTTTGCTTCAAATGTGCAACTTCTTTTAAAATCTATTAATTAAAACTTTGGTTAGAGAAATAACTACTGTATACCTAACCCCAAATTGTACCCCACATCGTTAAAATTAAAAAAAAAAAAAGAGGCCAGGCTCAGTGGCTCAGCCTGTAATCCCAGCGCTTTGGGAGGCCGAGGTGAGTGGATTACCTGAGCCTGCGGGTTCGAGACCTGCCTGGGCAACTTGGCGAGACCTCATCTCTACAATAAATCATAAATCAGCCGGGTGCAGTAGCGCTTGCCTGTAGTTCCAGCTACTTGGAAGGCTGAGGCGGAAGGATCGCCGGAGCCCAGCAGGTCGAGGCTGCAGTGGCCGGGAGCAACCACTGCACTCCAGTCTGGGTGAGAGACTCCAACTCAAAAAAAAAAGAAATGACTATTATTTCACAATGACCTATGGACCTATTTTTGATCAAATATTTTGAACGATTATTTTTGACAAAATGTTATAAGACCAACAGGTTTATATTCACTGTGCAGTAACAGGCTAATAATACTGCGACAGTAATGTTTTCAGCAGTGAAAGTGTTTAATGATCTCAGGGTGCTGGTTGAGGAGATGGGAGGAGACTCTCAAATTCATCTTACCAAGGAGTTCTGGGCTAGTTTTTTTTTAAGGAGATAGTGGTAGGTGAGGGGCTGGAAAATTGTGGTCAATGACTGGTTGGAGGAACGGGATAAAACAATCAGGAGGTGGAAACTGCATTTTTTGGTGGTTCAGCTCTGTGTAAGATCCTTCAAACCAACTGGTGTCAGTGGGGTCCTTCAGATCAGCTGGTGTCAGTGGAGCCCTTCAGACCAGCTGAGTCAGTAGTTTCATCAGTTTGCAGAACCTGAAGGAATATCTCAAAGAGAAAATTTAACACTTCCTAATGTTCAGGTTGTTACCTACAGAACAGTTCAAGGGAACTATAATCTAGAGTCTATGTGATTCTAGGACATTAGGCACCATCCAGCTATGAGGAAATCGGCAGATAGCAAGCTGATCTAATGATAAATATTGAATGTGCTGCAAACTTGGTTTATTTTCATTTCTCCCCTGTCTTCTTCCATGATTAATTTTATAAAATTTAGAAAAGCGACAGTTATCAAACTTCCCAAAATCAAATTCTAAATTTAAGTCTTTTTGACCTCAAACTAACTGGACATTCCAGAAAAGCCCCTAGAAGTTTAGAAGAGAGAGAGAGAGCGAGCGCGAGAGAAAGAGATTAACCAATTAGGTTTGAGCCTATGATATAATTTAATCTCATAAATGATATAAGAAACAATGTCAAATAAGAAATAATGTTCAACCTTCTTTGAATTATATTGGTATGTCTTAAAGGAGGTTAATGAAAAGAATGGAAATGATTCTGACAATTCTGATACCTTTTTTTTTTTGAGATATCATTGGGCTTGGTAAGAATTTATAAAACTCTACTGAACTAAATGGGTTTGGGAAGCTGCTAACCAAGATCAAGAATTAATAACATGAGACTGAATGAACTGATAAGAAAGAATTATGAGTTTATATGGCTTTTTAAGATTAAAACATTGTTGGTTCTTTTAATGTTTTGCTTTCAAGATCAAAAACTTTCTTCTTTTAAGCTATTTATAGCTTATTGCAATTTGCTAATGCATACTTCTGTAAAAAAAAAAAAAAAAAAAGGAAACATTTGCTTTTCCTCCCTATCTGATCCCTTCAAAACTGAGGAAGCAATTAATGAGTATTCTTACTTTTGTTTATGATTTTATGGATATTTGCATAAGTTCAACAAGAATCTGCATTCTTTAACAGGATACAATTGGAAACACTGGCTATATTACCAAGTAATTTGAGTGGAATTTTATATTTGAAAATCTTCATAGAATGCCTTGCTTTAAGGACAAAGTCTGAGGTCTGCTTTGGTTGACTTCCCAGTAGCGAGAGGTTTTTAAAAGTCCAATCAGAGATTTCTTGTCAAAATTTCCAGTAAAGTAAATTTGAAGAGTTTATGTGGTTATTCTTGCTGCACCTATGTAAATAGTCAGACAAAGTTTGAGACTAAACTTCTTTTATAAACCAATTGGTGTTGCTGTGATTATCTGTGGTGGAAATTGGGGTGACATTAGAGAGAAAAATGATGTGTTAGAAAAAAACGATAGTTCACCTGTTATTAGATTATAGCCCTGTTCACTTATGTTTGAGTTTTTATTATCTACCTATAGTCTGGCTTGTATTCTGAATTCTTGTTTCCTTCCATATCTGGTTACAACTCTTCAACTTAGAGCAAAAACTGCTAAGCTGGATAACTCAATATACATTCCAAGGGTTGAGTCTCAAGTCTGATGTGTGGTCCACATGAAGAGTTCACCAGAATGCCCAATGCTACAACCAAAGACATGCCAACTGTCAACCAGGATGAAAAGTTGCCAACTTCATGCTGTGGACATTTTTCCCCAAGATCATGAGAATAAGAATCCCCGTCATAAGTCTCTTCTCCTTAATTTTTTCTTGCTTATGCCTATCTATTTCACTTGTTAGAATAATGCTGTAGTTAGAATTTTTTAATCAGTAGTTTTTGTGGATATTTTGATGGAATGCTGGATCTGTAATGTCAAACCCAAGTCTTTACAGGACCTAAGAGATCTCCAGTCCACCTAGTGGGTAACTTTTGCAACACTCCTAACACAACTGTTGGTTCAAATTGTGCTAGTTGTTTCTTTTAGAGTTAGTATTCTCTGTTCAACTTAACCTATTCCTGGAATGCTAGATGACAGAATTGCTATCTACTCACTGAACAGGAAAGAATCTATGCAATTGCTGACCCTTCTTGTTGCACCTAAGATAAAAATATATCATGTATCGTAGAGACTCGGTGACAAAAAGTTAGCACCCAAGTTGATGTTTTGCATGCATAGATTCCTTCTCTGACTCATTCTTTGATCCATTCAGTTTCAGTTGGTTTGGTTCATGCCGACCCTGGCTAAGAAGCATAGTCCAAACTCTTGGTATTATTCTCCTGGTAGTCATAACAGTAGTCTCCCTTGTGCACTGTATCCGCTCAAAGAGTTGTAAATGTTTGCATATTGCCATCTGTCGAACATCAAACAGTCTTTCTTTGGCTGGAATGACAAAAACTAAAAGAAATGCATGATCATGAGAATTTTGTAACCCACAAATAATACGTTGGGACTAGAAACCCAGAATGAGGGTAACTCAGAGTAATGCTTATGCTCTTAGTTTCTGTCACACTTTCACCTAAGTAACAGCCTGGCCAAAAGGGGAAAATTGTTAAACAAAGATTACAGAAGGCCATTGTTTTGGACTAAACTCCTGCACTAGGCCCCAACAATCCAGATGAAAAATTAAAATGAAATCACCCATGCCCACCAAACTGAAAGTGAGTTGTTATCTGGCCTTCCAGGAAATCAAGAGAGCAGTAACACTTTGATTTCTCAAACAGGTCCGTTTCAATCTTCAATCAGCATGATGCTGATGACCCTTCTGTTTTGTCCTTTACAACAAAAAGTAATCTGATGTTAACTAATCAATTATCTTTCTGTTGCTGTGCCTCCCTGTCCCTGCCTTTTAAGGAAAGTAACTTTGAAATGACCAATCCACTTTTCGTTCTTTGTGCTTTCTTCAGCTCCTTTTCTATCTGTAAAACCAGTCTCCTCTGATCAGTTCATTGGAACACTTATTCCATTTTATGGAACAAAGTGTTGCCTGATTCTAGAATCACAATAAAGACAGTTGAGAACTTTAGACTAAAGTTGTAACTTTGTCTTTTGACACTACTAAAGCAATTCTAACTTCTTTTATCTTACTTTTATTGCTATTAAGTGTTGCTACAATGCTTCAAATAGAAGCTTTTTAGGACTGTAATTTTTAGGATAATTTAAAAAAATTATTTAACTGCCAATCTTTTAAATTAATGACATCCATGTTATCATATTTGTAGGTAGAGTAGAGTACTTACATTGGTAACAAGTACAATAAAATAATGGAGAAACACTGGAGTAATTTTTTGTCATTGCCAAGAAATGCAAAAGTTCTTAGGTGATATTATGAAATATACATTTTGTTTTCTTCTCCCATTTTCTGATATGCATCTTCTAAAACCCTTGGAATCTTTGAATTGATAAGAATGTCTTTTGTATACCAATGAGATGGCTGGTGGCTAGGGTAGGCCTTAGGTAGCTTTAGTTTGGGTGCTAGTCACCAGAAAGACTTCATGATTAGACAGTTGGACTTTATTCAGCTTTCCCCCACCCCCACCTCTGGGGAGGAGAGAGAGGATGGACAATGAGTTGATTACCAATGGCCAAGGATTTAATCAATCATGCTTATGTAATGAAGTCTCCAAGAAAACACAAAAGGATGAGTTCAGGGGCTTCCAGATAGCTGAGCACAGTGGGGATTTCTGGAGGATAGGGTGCCCAGAGAGGGCATGGACACTCTACTTCCCTTCCTAAATATCTTGCCCTATGCATCTCTACCATATGGTTGTTCAACTGTATTCTTTGTAATATCCTTTATAATAAACCAGTAAACATGTTTTCCTGAGTTCTGTGAGCAGCTCTAACAAATTAATCAAACCCAAAGAGGGAGTCATGGGAACCTGAATTTACAGCTGGTCAGTCAAAGGCATAGGTCATAACCTGGGCTGGCAATTGGCATCTGAAATGAATGTGCAAGCTTGTGAGACTGAGCCCTCAACCTGTGGCTATCTCCAGGCAGGTAGTGTCAGAATTGAATTACATAACAAGACACCCAGTTGGCGTCTGCTGCAGAATTGCTTGATTGGTGTGTGAGGAAAAACTTCCACACATTTGGTGTCAGATGTGTTGAGCAATAGTTAGTAGAGTAGGAAAACATACTTTATTTTTTTCCTATATATGTGTGAGTCTAAGTAAATTATTTCCATCTTATTTGATTTCAAGATAAAGTATAGTGCGTTTCTATTACTACTTAAGAAGTCTCTCACATTAATCCAGAAAAAAGCATTTTTTGGCCTCCTAATTTTTAATTTTCTTTTATTTAGTTTCATATGGAAGCTTGATAGACCTGTAATTCTAAAAATAATGTTATAAAAATGTAGTCTATTTAGAAGTGAATTTCCAGAGTCAATTGTTTTCTTCAATTTCTCAACAGTGTAACAGTAGTACTTCAGTGTTTGCTGTTAACTCCATCCCTATAAAATGAACGGTAGTAGGAATTTTATGTGAGAAATTTTGCCACAGGGGGAATTTAAGACTCAAATTCCACTTCTATGCACCAAAGGCTGAATCACACTAGTGATAAGACTAGTAAGTTTACTAAACAAATTTTGGGTTAAACAAACCCCAAAAGCCCTTTGATGACTTTCATTGTACTTAGGTAGAATCCCGTCCACTTCAGGTGACCCCCAGGGTCCTTCATGGGCCAGGCCCCTCCAGGTGATACCTTGAGCTCTCACACCAGCTCCTTGGGTGCCCAAGCTCCTCCCTACACAGCAACATCCCTCAGGTTGAAGTGTGCTGTGTGGTGGAACCCTGGCTCATCCTCGGGTCTTAAATGTGATGTCCCTGGAGAAACTTCCACTGACTTCCACTCAAAATTGTTCCTCCTAGCCAGGCTCGGTGGCTCAGCCTGTAATCCCGCGCCTTGGGAGGCTGAGGTGAGTGGATTGCCTGAGCCCGCGGGTTCGAGACCCGCCTGGGCAGGCGAAACCTCATCTCTACAATAAATCAAAAAATTAGCCGGGCGTGG